>CAEMYA010000126.1:4318375-4357131 GCA_903131615.1 Diplodus sargus
GTGTGTGTGTGTGTGTGTGTGTGTGTGTGTGTGTGTGTGTGTGTGTGTGTCTGTGTGTGTGTGCGTGTGCGTGTGTGCGTGCGTGTTCGTGTGTGCGTGTTTGTCTGACTGTCATGTCAGCCAGCCAGAGCTGCAGATTACTGACGCTCCACTGGCACGTCCCACTTCATCCTTCTCTCCTGTCACCCCGGCAACACCTCCGCTCCCTGCCCGCTTCCCCCACAGTCCTCCACTCATCATCCTCCCCTCCTCCCCCTTTCTCCACCATCTGCCTCTACTTCTCCCTCCACACCTTCCTTCCTCCGCTCGACGTAACCTGAGAAAGAGTCTTTAAATTTAATTTTGTCCATCTCCGAAAACTGTGTGTCTGTGTAGCCCACAGGAATAGTAAGAATCGTCAATCTCTGCATCTCAATCCGCTCTAATAAAAAGAGCCCCATCAAAGCGATGTATATACACATACACACACACACACACACAGCCCCCAGGGTGCTTCCTTGCTCAGATAAAGATAGCCAATCACAGGCTGGGGAAAGCGAGAGGAGTGGTGGGGTAATTAACACCAGTGGGCCTGGGCTTAGGTCCATGTCAACACTCAGCAAAGCTCAGGAACCACACCGACCAACAAACACAGTTAAAATCAGAGCGCATGTGGGCTTCGCGTTCTGCTCCTCTGAGATAGCGATGATGTTTAATTAACATGTTAGATTCAGTCCGGATCTCCACCTGAGCAGGGAGAGGTCAAAGCAAGCCTCAAGGTGAAAACTTCTGACAGAATGCATCGTGGGCAACTAATCTCTGCCATAAGAGAGAATCTGCTGTGAGTGAGACGGTGAGACTTTTTGATCATCTGTGTTTTTTGTCACTGGGCTCTGAGATATGATCACATTCCACCGTTACAACTTTGATCAGAGAAAGCTCCTACTCTTCATGTGTAAAATATTTTTATGTCTATTTCCTGAGAAAGCAGAACTAAGTGTTCCATACTGGAGCTCCATATGCATTTTTTCATATTTTCAATCTAATGATGATTTGGCCCTCTGGCCTTCATCAGAATCAACAAACACACTCAGTCACTGATGTTGTATACAGGTCACGCACTGTGATGATGATCAGATAAGATACAGCCGATCAAACAAGGAAAAACATGGCTTCATACCACACGTAACGATTCAAATCTCACAAATAGTCACGGCACACACGATGTTAAAATACAAAATGTTGAATTATCTATTATCTTACTGGTATCGGCCATGAGAAGCACGTAATTAACATAATATCGGCTGAAATAACCCACTCTGTGAATCCTTGATTATATTCTTATTAACCCTTGCACATTTCACTGAGGGTATCTCATGTTTAGGAAAAAGGTAAACAATGCATTAGAACGTGTATAAAAGAAAGTATATATAAATAATGAAGTGCAGCCCGTAAGATGACTCCCACAGCACAACTAGTAGTCAAAAACTCCACAGAGATTTGACACCACCTGCAAGTTCATGAAAAAAAATGCTCAGAGCTTCTAATAAGTAACTGTTCCTCTGCTGAACAACGCATTTTTTTATCATCGTCAACAAATTCTGTTATTATCTGCAGTCTAACCACAGCCTCAGTGTGTGCAGTTATGAGACAAAGGCCACTGTGACTGTGCTGTAGAGCAGCGGATGACACCCACAGATATCTTACCCTATGCAGAGCTGCACCTGCTGAGCGGTGCAAGGTTAACAATGGCCACATAGGGCTTTACAACTGCTGAACATGCACTTTTACACCCCAAAGGGTTCACACACATATACAAACACACCTGTATTTAATTCATATCAGCCTGTGCACATGCACGTGTCACCAGGTGTTCGTGTGCATGCTGTCCCATGATTGTGCCTGAGTGGATATGTGACACAGAAAGCGTGTTGTAAAGCTAAAGCAGCACATGTATGCCTCACAAGGACGAGTAAACAATAGGCAAACAACACAGCGCATCCCCTCCCTTTGAAAAACAACCCTCTACCCACCAAGCAATTTAGCACCTACAAATACATACAGATGAGATATTAATGGCTTACTGTGTCCTCTTTGACCTTTTAATTATTCTGATTTGTGTACAGAGCAGGCGTGTCGTAATTGCATTAGCATCTCTGCAGGTTTACTTAATGTTCCAGTAGAGGGGGAACTGTGATTTAGCAAGCAGATAGGATAACACTCCCTTCTTTTTGTGTACACTAAATGCTCGACAGCGGGCGTGTGTGGCTGTGTGCGTGTGTGTGTCTCTGTGTGGTTGCAGTAAATCATCAGAGATTTATTAGCTCAGTTACCACTAGTCAAACCCTCTGACGTGCAATTATGCTCTATCAGCAAATAAATGATTTGGCCATTACAGGCCATAATTGGTTATGGAACAAAGGGTACAATATATTGTCCGTCTCTTTGCAGCTGTTTAACACCCCGTCCTGCACTTTGCAGCTTGTATTACCGGAGAACTCTACTTGCCCCCTGTTTGCCCCCTCTTCCTATATCCCACTTCCTCCGAGCATGTCCCTGGAGAGGACCAGTGGCTCCTTCTTTCCCTTTATCTTTAGTGTGAGGCATCTGGAAAACAGGCTCTGTCTCCGCCACTCTCTATCACATTCAATCATCCCCATGTTTATTCAGCTCGCCGCCCTTTCCACCGTCCCTCCACCTCCCTTTCTCCCACCTCCTGTCCCGCCCGCCTTCCTCTCCACTCTCACTCTGTCTCGGCTCTTATCCACAGCAGCGCTTATCACAGTCCTGCATCTTTCCATTTCTATCTATCTCCCTCCAATTGTTTTCTTCCCCACCATCTTGCCTCTGCTTGACGCCTCTTCCTCTTGAATTTCCTCTCCGTCTGGAAATGCTGTTGTCCAGATAGATGCTGTACCATTTGTATCGTATGAGGATAAAGGATGCAGAGGCAAACCGGTTCACCCATTCCTCTCAAGCTGTTCAGTGCCACAATAATATGTAATGTAGTTAAGCTTGAATGTATCAACACCAGAGATGTTATAAGAGAGGAGGCAAACCACTTAAAGCACATATGGAAAGTTAATCGTGCTATATCACAGCCGAAGCGGGAAACACATCAGCCAATCACGTTGCTGCACTGACATGAGATTCTCGACAGTTTCAGCTGATTTGATGAGGCTGCAGATGTTATTTGAACGCGTATGGAAGAAGAGGATGTGCATGACATGCATGTCACCGCATTCTGGACTGAGCCGTAAAATAAGTTGGTTTTGTCATTTTCAGCCTTATTTTGGGGAAAAAGTTACATGATTTTTAAAAAGGACACAGGTAGTTCATATAACCCCATGAACACTAAAAATGAAGTAATGTCTCCCTCCCCATTAATACAGATACGATGCTGGGCTTTTTAGCCTGAAATAACTGTTGTATAATCATAACAACAACTCACTGGGATGTTGCCAAGATGGCTGCCGAGTGGCAAGACTCGTCTGAAAGATTGCCGTTGTAAGCGGTTTATTTGGAATAATTCAATGCACAAAGCTAAGGGAATTATCAAACTCTGTTTGTTTGTTTCAGTCTGAATCTTAGTTCAAATGTCACCCATCCTCCTGACTCCACTGGCCTGTGCTGCTCTAGTTTACTCCATAGCACATTTCCATGTGTTGTGTAAATCATTTCAAAGACATAAAAAGTTACATAAAGTAGTCTTGAAAAATCAAATCTGTTTGTGGATATTTTAAGCAGATGGGGATGACTCAGAGACCATAATACCTAACTGAGTTTATGAAAAATACAGGTGCTTCATAATAGTCATGCAAAAATTCAATATTCTGCCATGAAGCAGTTCCGCTCATTGATTTGCAACAATGCACAATATCACAACAGCCCAAGACACCTAGGAAAAATTAAAAGGTCAAATATACTGTGTGATATTTTAAACATTACTATAGCAGCAAACATATTTGCTATTTAAAGATAGCGAAGGGCTCTCAAAATGCACACAGATTATTATCAGAAACTGTGCCTTTAAACAAGCCATCGGGACTTTCTCTAAAGTTGTGAGGTCACGACAATACAATCATCACACTCAACCGAGCTGCCAGTACATGGTGGTTAAAACACCCTTAGAGCTGATGTCTGCGTGAGCAGACTGGGCTCGGGAGAGGGGCCTTAAAGAGACGACTGTTGTAAAAATTGCACTCTGACTAGGGCTGTAACGACACACGTATCAAAACCGAAATCGCAACACTCAGATCAACGAGCCTGTCTCGCGGTGTGAGAAGGCAGAATCGCAACACAACTTCCAGTCCAGATCCAGTCCTATGAGCTATATGTAACACCACATTAACACCACAGCGGTGGTTCGCCAATTCTCCAAACCGATTTTTTTGCCGGTGACAGAAGTTGTTTTTTGGGCAGAAATGTGGCAAAGAGTCGGTAGGACAAGCAAGAGGACAGACAGGAGGACAGACGCTTCGCCATGCACAGCTGCGGTATTTTTTTCCTCGTTGTCAAAGACACTTACAGTTACTACGTTACCTTCGTTTGGTTTTGTAACGTTGCTTTGTGGGACATTTTTCTTTCATTAGTTGAGTGAGGGACCTGTGTTGACCAGTTAACAGACCATCCAATAGACACGCCCTCCATACACACAGCCGGCTCATCCATTCACACTGGTTCAGTTTCCCAATACTGCGCCTCTGATACTATCAGATGAGTATCATGTACAAAAGTTATTCAAATGTTACATAAATAGTTCAGTGTATCGTTACAGCCCTAACTCTGACTGTATCACAGTTCGACTGGAAACATATTTTTTCAGGTGGGCTCAGGTATGGTGTCCCACTCAGCTCCATGGTTTGTTAAATGCATTCAGATTGTTAAACATTTCGACAAACAACACCCAACATTCAGAGAAACATGCCAGTGTATCAGGGCCTGAAATCCAGACATTGGGGGCAGAGTGAAGGCAGCAGCTGTACGCTGGTATATGGAGGCAAAGATGAGATGAAATACCTTTAAGGAGTCATTGGCGTCGAGCTATGGGCTAAGTGGGAGGAGATCAGCCTGCTGCCTAGAATTGTTCCCACACTGCAGCTAATTAATGCTGTCTCGTTCCGGTTCAACAACCTTCGTGCCACTGTCTTCAACTGGGACATCTTGAGATAAGGCAGAGGCGGAGTAAGGCAGAGAGAGACTGTAATGACAACGCAGCAAAAACAAGTGTGACCTTTCGGGCCAGATCTTATTTTTGACACTTCACGCAAACAGTCAGTCTCACACAGAGATACAGCGTTGGTGGAGGGGGGGATGAAGCTCGTATCTCTGTGTGAGAGGCTGGCTGAGCACCTGTCTTATTATACCCTGCCTTGGCCACACAGGACAACTCTCTACCCCGCCGGGCCGAGCTATGCCGCAGATAAGAGGGAGCTCGAAAGAAAACGTTGAGCCGATAAGAACTGGTCTTAGAAAATGCAGACACTGACAAAATGGAAGATGAGCTTGACAGGAGTGCAAGGGGAAAGGGAGTTAAAAGAGCCAAGCGAGTGAGGATGGATGGATTTGCTGAGTAAATGGCTGCGAGCTAATCATGACGCTAACAGTAATGGATAGGCAGGGCTGTCCAGATTGCCTCATTTAAGGACACTTGAGTATCGTTTAGGTAATCTCTCTGACGCACTTGCAATGGATGTGAGTCGTGGAGACAGAGTGGTCTGTACTGAGACAAACGATAAAGGCAAACAGCTCTTTCAATGCAGGAAGTCAAAAAAACTAAAACGTGCACCTTTTTGTTGCGCTATCGTTGGATAAAGCAGTCAAAATGCTTGACCTTAGCTCTGCAGCCAGGCAGTTGACTAGAAATGCTGCAGCTTGATCCATTTCGGGATGAGCTAACATGGAGTGAGGGCAGCGGGCAAAATCCAAAGGAACTCAAAAATGTGTTTCCAGAGTTTTGTCCTCCTTTGATCCTCAGCTAGAGGCAGATGGCGGGACTGAACATCAGTGACCCTGAAAAAACCTTCACTGAGATTTTCACACCATTTACTGTTTGACCTTTGGTACAGACCTTTACACTACGCTACAGTCTTACGCCAAGGACTTCTCTATGTCAGCAGTTACTACTTTTGTGTTTGCTATCCGATTCTCTCAATGACTTTGTCCCTCTTCTGGATTTTCCACTAATCTGTCTCCTCATCCTTGACAGCATCAAGGTTTACTTTCTACTTTCCTTCCCTCAGTGCCTCTCAAAGGATCCCTCAGATGTGTTGTTGACTGTACTGTGGCCCACACTGCAGTAATCCAATGTTATTGGGGGTGCTATAACTCAGTTTTATGTGATCAGGAGCCCCACAGCCCCGGCTGCTGCGCCTCGTGACAAACGACACGAGTCAGACGTGGCATCAGTGAGTCAGCCACTCTGAGAGAGGCTGTGATGAGACCAACTTTTTAAACCTTTTGTATTTCAGATTTTTCCAGGCAGGGTGTTGAATGCGCGTCAGTCGCTGTGTGGGTGACTTTCTCCATCAGTGAAGAGTTGGCGCTGCAGAATAACATAAAGATTAAATGTGATCAGTCCGCCAGGAATCCAAAACAGACAGCAGAGCCATGTTGGGACGCTAGCTTTTTGAAAATGCAACAATGTAAGACTGTGAGTGAATCACAGCGCTGTCTGTTTATTCTGCTCTCACAGTGTAAAAGTCCCCACAGCTTTTCCTCTCACTTAACTAAAGACTTCTACAACAGCACACACCAAAGCAAACGAAGGAAGACATTCGTATGCTGCTTGTCATTGCTCGCTCTTACACTGAGCCAAAAGCAAGAAAGGTCTTGGTTTTTTCGTAGCCTCATGAACGTCTCTGAGAGGCAAGCGAATAGCAGCTGTTAGGAGATTTGGGAAAATGAAATGTGCTAATACCACTAATAACAAAAAATTAAGAACATTATTGTGGATACATGATTAAGAGAATTTGTATGTTGAAGGAAGGCAGCCTTTTGATTCTCCTTGTTTGCTCTTCAGACTGCAGAATGTCACGATGTTCTGCACACTGACACAAAACAAAATCTGTATGCTACGTACTGTACTTAACGTGATTGAGGCTGAGGCTGATTCACCAAGTTCACCAAAAACATCTGAGACACCCTGAGCACATGTTAAACAGATTTGTATTCCCTTTTAAACTCTCCACTTAACAGTTTTCCAAAAAGGACACACCACCACCACCACAGCTTACAAAAAAAGAGGTCCTCTTGCAAAGTTGAAAAGGAAAAACACTTCACTAATAGAGGGAGGAAAAGGGAGAGGAAATACAAATGAGCTGCTGATTATGCACCAGAGTCCCTCTAAGTAAGTGAAAAACAAACTGTTAAAGTACAAAGAGTTTGCACAGCGAATGGTATTTTCAAAATACAGTTTTTACCAAATTTTGTGTGATGACTTTATACAGAGTTTGCTGGTTATTAACTCTATAATAAACATGGATAAATATCTGGATGTTCTACTTAGAACCACAGTGAACGCCAGGAATTCTTATACTCTCAATACCACCATTGTTACACAGGCTTCCTAATATAGACAGGGCTTTACATTAATCATGTTGCCGTACTACGTCAGCACTTCTGTGAAGTTGCCCTCTCAAGGTCTATCCATCAATCCTCCGTCCCTGATGACCGCCTAGTTCTATGAGGAGGAGGGGAGTCTTCATCCTTCAAAAAAAACCAGCTAAATGCTTGAAATAGGGGATGGTTGCCCAGATAAAGCCGTCACTGTATTTTCTACAACGTGGAGGAGAGAAGAGCTCCTCTTACTGAGAATTTTATTGTCTATTTTTGTCAAAAATCCTGCTCACAACTCTGAAGACGCAGTCAAGTTTGTTAATTATGCAGACGTTGTTGCACACAGAACTAAAGACACTGTCATCCAAATTAGCACCAAAGAGGCAAAAGGAGGAAAAATGGAGAGCAGCGTTCTGTGACGTCCTAAAGAACCGTTAGACAGTGTACATGAGCCTCTGGCACAGTGGACGAATTAGCATTCAGCACTGGAGAACACAAAGACTCAGTCAGGTCTGAAGGAGATCTAAAGGGAGTAGACCGGCTCCTTCAACAGGAATCTGGACAGGACTGTGTGACATATCGATCGGCTATTGGCTACGCGGTACTGCACACTGGGCTCCATCACCGTCACGGCTACACACTGTCACTCCCTCTTTTTAGCTGTTAATTTGTGGTAGTCCGGATCTTAACATTCTGTCCTACACTCTGGCAGCCATCACATTCAGGAGAGGTCCACTACATCAAACCTCCGCTATGACGACAGGAATTTTTACTACCGGGGGGAGAATCATAGCTCAAATCCACACTAATGCTGTTGTGCATAGGTGTGTGTGTGTGTTACTCCATTTGCACTTTCTCCTCCAGACTGTATGTTTGAAATCTGTCCTTCTACGTTGCCCTCCAATCACGTCCCTCACTGTGATATAATGTCATTCTTTAACACCTTCATCCTTGCATTAGCCTACACCCTGATATTGATGCGCTGCATTATGGTATTAATAACTCCGGAGTGGCAAATTATGAGCGCTTCCTATTTAAGAGGCTTTCCGGCTCGAGCGAGCAGCTTTTTAACTGTTCTACTCAACCTTATCAGTGCAAATCCAGACGTCCTTGTAAGAAAAAAAAAAAACAAGGTTCTGCTGACAACAAGGTACCAGCGTAGAGTTTTACATTGTAGAAGTGAAGTTTCCTGCTCAGTCTTTGTCTGCGCAGATGTTGACTTGGATAATCTGTGTGCAGAGAAAGAGACTGTATCACTAATGAATCCACTAATTGGCTCTGTAATTGGCTGCAGTTAGAGACATCTGTATCAAACAGTTAAAAAGTTGGAATATCAGCAGTAATGAGCAGCAGTATCTGAAGGGTTTCCATGTGAGAGAGCACGGAGGTTATCACAAGGGGGAAAGGGGAGGGAGAGGACGAGATAATAAAGGGGTGAAATGTTTGAATGGTGGGAAACAGACAAAAGCCTAAAACCATACCACCACTTGGGTACTTCACAACGAGGAATTTCTCATCCTATTTTGTCTGTGAGAGCAGAAATGTGTCTCTTATGGAGGTTATTGGAGGGTTTATGCTCTGCTCAACAGGGCAGCCTCTGGGATTCTGTTGGCCCTTGATGAAATTTAATTCAGGTCCTTCATTCCTGGATGTGTGTCAGCCATCAACACACCAACAGCAGGGCATCTACAAACCATGAGTCCGACTCAGTTTCACTAAAACCCTCACTGGATATCAAAGCAAAAACAACAATTCAGGAGTAAGCTTTGACAACAAAGCAGTTAATGTTCAAAATGAGAGATGCTCCTCAAATGTATTCAATTTTGTACGGCCAATTTGATATCTAATCAACTCAGCCTGCACATGATTAAATAAGCTGAAAAACATTCAGCTTTATAACCATATTTGTTCATCAATGGCCCCACTGGAATGGCAGTCAGTAGAGCGTATACCTCCGCCAAGGCCCATCAGTCTCTTTTAATTCAACCAATCCCAATCCAGTATCAAACTTGATAGCCCTGTATCACTAAATTAAAGAACAGAAGAAAATGTGTGTGTGTTTGTGTGTGTGTGTGTGTGTGTGTGTGTGTGTGTGTGTGTGTGCGAATGTGTATGTGTGTGCGTCTGGCAGGTCAGCTCTGCCACGAGTGTGGGTGGAGAGTTTGTCTCCTGTGCTCGCGGCTGCCTGCATGTTCGGCCATCTGGGAAAGAAATCTGCATAGCCTCACTGCAGCAGAGTGCAGCTTGCAATTAAGAAGTGACAAAAAAAAGTTTTGCAGATTTCAGTCCTGCAGTATTTCCTGTGACAAAATGGACTAAATCCAAAACACAACAATCTTCCATTGGGCAATCTCTGTGACTCTTCAACTGTAGCCCTTACAGTGCCCTCTGATGGCTAGAGAGAAAGGTGCCTTGTACCGGAGACAATATGGCTACATCCAGTCTATGGTATTATTGCTGTACCACATCTTTAGCAGAACAACTGGACTTAAAAAGGTTAAAAGCCAATACTGCTGCTAAGCCACCCTGCTATAAGAGACTTATAAGTTTCCCGTTTTGTCTGCTCTTATGATGTCGACAAAGATGCACGTGCACTCCAGTGAAGCCATTCATATTGCCACGAACGGTTTACTACTATGTGGATCAAGTAACACAGCAATGCACCAATGAAAGAAGTGAAGGGGAAGACAGCAAGCTTGTAGTATACATGCAGGAACAATGCATTCACCATGTTTGCTGGAGCTCAAGCAGGGATGGCCAGTCTGACCATCTGACAATGTTACTGGCAAATTTAAGGTCTTTTCATTTCTGTTTCCAATCTTCACGTAACATCGCTGATCATCAGATCAGCCCTTGTTAACAAAGTATAATAAGTGATACAGCCAAATAAGGCCAAGCTGACTTGAGGAATTACTTCAAGTGACTTTTCCTTACGTGATGTGGAAACGATGTAATATGAGGCATGGCTGGGGAATAAATATTGTGTTTTAATGTTGAAAGTGTAGAAAATCATTAGCTATTTCAATCTTGGATATACTGAAGTCTTAAGGGTATTAAAGGGTTTTAAAAAATCAGAATTAAGATTGTGGAGCTTTATTTTTTTGGACAGATTACTCACCCCTAAGCCTAAGGATACAGGTCACTAACAAACTGCCAACAGAAACATTGTTTGTTTACATGAACATACCACAGGGGAGCTTTCAGTCTAGGCTTTCATCTGTTGGACACTGATGGAAACGCAATTAATACATTATCAGAGCATGCCGTGCATCCATTATGAGCCAGAAGTAATTGTGTTTACAGTATTTTGTTTACTTTGCCTCACAGCTTTGCTTGAACATAAACTATTACATCTCTAAATATCCCCTTGAACAATGGTTAGAGTCCAGCCGAGGGTCCGTCTTGCATCCCTTTCTGCCTCGTTTCCCGTCATCTCTCTGCTATCTGTGATAAAGGTGTAAAATAGCCCTCAAAATACAGTTTCTTCATGAATGTCATTATAAAATTCAATGTTTTTGCTATTTGTTACCGTCATTAGCCTCATCAGCCTCCTGTTACCTTACATGAAATAATTCCAGGGGGCTTCATGCAGTGTGGTACTCAAAATCTAAATTAGCAAAAAAAGAAGTCATTGGTATTACCATCAGGGATCTGTGTCTGCAGGTGCCCTGAGTCAAGGTACCAGAATCAATAAAGGAAGAGAAAAAGATCAGTTCATTCATATTTAACTCCGTGATGAAAGGAAACATTAAACAATAGCTTTCAGTGTAGCACTTCAGTATACTGAAGCGGGAAGCAAACACTTTCTTGACTTATTCAGTTCATGTGTGCAAAACACACACACACCTACACAACTACAGGCACTGTTGAAGAAAAAGCATTCATCACAGATTTAACGAGGAGACCATTTTTAGCTTTCAGATCTGTTGTGTCCCAGTGGATTACGAGAGCTACCGCTTCAGCTACAAATACATTAAGTTCAAGTACATTTATCATGATTTTGATCTTTAAGAGTCATGCAAGCAAACCAAGTTATTGGTTACAAAACTGAAGCTTTCCAGCCTGTTAGACCTAAACAGACAAGCAAACCAAAGCAAACTCCCCTGTTAACAGGTGGGTACAGAACAAGTAATCCTGGCATCTGTCAAGGGAGATGAGTGGATTTAATACCTTAAGCCTGACAGATCTAAGAGGAACTCCCAGCCTTTACCTTGCTTTCAGCCTTAGCCTAGCTGTGGAATCGAGGTAATCATTTACACTCTTTAAACTTAAACACTCATAGTGAGTCTGTGCTGTTTAAGAGAGGCACTGGTGTATTCAGCAGGGTCAGGCCAAAGACAATCATTCATTACTGAAGGCAGAGAGTCATTGACTACTGAGCTTTGTACCATCGTAACATCATGGTTTAAAAGACGCCGCACCAGAGCAAAAGCAGTGTGTCCACTCGTCACTGTTGGTAGGAGGTGGTGCCGTTGTTGACATGTGTTCAGTGCAACAAAGTTACTTCTCAAAGTCCTGTTAATTAAACCCTCAAAGACGCTCGGTTACATTGGTAAGAGCGCTATTTTCATTTTCCGTTACCGTATTTCTTTTGACTGTGCTGTTCTCTTCTGCATTTCCTTCGTTATTATTGCTAGCTGCCTAGCTTTGGCTGAACTGACTAACTGAGGATCATTTAAACCTGGCAATGGGATGTAGATCGAACACTCACTAGGCTTGAATGCGAGAGAGTTGATGACGCCCTTCACTGGTGACGGGTAGCAATTTTCTTGGCCGGGTGAGACTATTGGGTGTTTCTGTCAGAGCGACAGTGGGAACAGCGGTGCTTACAGTGTTGTGCAACTGGGCAACTCATGTCTTACTGCAACTCTAGGGGGATACACCTCGCCCTCACCCAACAATGTCATCATCCATCATAATGTTTCTCTGTGGATGATGCCATATTTGATAAACATTGTCTGACCCTAGTTTTCAGTGCTGTTTATGAAGTCTCCCACGTTACAGGTCCAAATTGAAACAACAGTGATTACCTGTCATTCATTCTCTTTGACACATCAAATGAAAAGGCACTAGACAACCTATTTCTGCATTATCCAGCATTTACAGCAGATGTTCTGCCTGTCTAGAAAACCAGAATAGTCACGTTTCTGTACCTCACTGCTGTCACAACACTTGACATTGAGCAAAATTCCAGCACTTTCAAGATTCATCGTCCTTTGACCATCTGGACCTTCAGCAAGTAAGATTTAATGGCCTCTGATCAAATGCTGCCATCTATCCTGGTTAAACCTCCCCTCTGGTGCCCAGATTCCTCATCTGTCTCCATAAACCCGTACTGGTCACCACGGGATTCTGCTGAGCCGTGATATGCTTCTTCACTCGACTGAATATCTAACGGGAGATCTGATTTCCAGGTGGTTGCAGAGAAGAGGTGGACGGGAAGAGATTCATGCATATGCTTGATCACCCTCAGAAATATGGGAGGTACACAATGATAGGGTGTGTACATGACAGCAATTCTTTACCTGGAGCACTAAAAGCTGGTATAATCAACTCTAAATTCTTCAGGTCACAGGAAAGGCTTGACGTTTGCTTGTTTGTCTCCCTATACCTGACTGCACATCAGTGTCATTGGCAGAACAAATTAGGGAGCATGCAGAGTGTGCCGAGTGTTAATAATGACTGAGCGAGGGAGATGGCAGGGTAAAAGGTGAGACATTTAACATGGTTGAAAAGAGATGGAGAGGGAATCAGAAGAAAAAAAAATGCAAATGTGAAAGAGTCAGATTTAAGAAATTATAAAAGGGATGAAAATAGGAATGTGAGGGGAAGAATTGAGGGAAACAGAGAAGCGAGGCTAGGTCTACGTCCGACCCCTGTCATCTGTTGACAGTCTAGAAATAGAGAGGCTGCGCCTGACCTTGTCATCTCAACATCACGACGATGACAGCCTGTGTAGTGAACCAGAAAATCAGTACAAGTCAAGGCTATTAGAGCGAGAATCTGACAAATGAGAGCCTGCACTTCCTAAACCCTAAGAAGACCTGCTTCCAAAAATCCAACACGAAAGTAAAGCAAGACATCATGCACTCATGGCATTACTGAGTCTCCTGGCTCAGTACTGTGATCTTCTTATGTGTGTTCATGTCTGCAACAACCCTTTACTTTCAAGGAGTGTGAATGTGCCAAAGGGGGGAGGACCAGACACCAACCAATCCTGTTGCCCTGCCACAGGGAGAATCGAGGTAAAGGAGGAAAAGCACTCTGTCCTCTTCCTCTCAATCGACCCCTCCTCTCCACCCTCCCAGCACTTTCCAGCTCTTGGCCTTTCCCTTTTGTGTGTCTGAGTGGTGATAATGGCAGGCTGTCCGTCACGCAAGGTCTGACCCAGATTTACTCGGTGAGGAGGAGGATGGCGGGTGGGGAGATGGGGATATCTCAGCCCTTCACCCATGGGAGCCATCCTCCCCAATCAGAACCACTCGCCTCCCAGATGAGGTTCTGCAGGAGAGAGAAAAGCCAAGGGCGCAGTCTGGCCTGCATCTTCTGCCTGTTTGACTGCAGGGAAAAAGTAAAATTAGGGCCACTGAGACATGGCTAACATACTAACTGGTGCGTGCCAGGAAAATAACACAGAACCTTATAGTATCCAGTCAAATGTGACTCTGGATCAAAAATGCCAATCTCAATACCAATCAAAGACCATCTCCTGTGGCCGTGCCCACATTTTGCTGCATAGATACGGTTACCAAGGTGGGTGAGAGGGAGAAGAGAGAGGAAGCTGAAGGGGAGGAGGAAGAGGACACAGAAAAAGAGTCAAGACCAAAATCTATGGCCACCACAGCAGGCCCATAAGGCTTTAATGCTTATTCCACCACAAAAAAAAAGATGATTTAATGGAAATGAGGTAGAGAAATGGAGAAACATTTAAATCCACTAGTGGGATGAATAACTTAATTATTTGAATAGCTTTGTGTAATGAGCAAAGAGATGTTATCGGCCATCGGCCATTTCAGGATATTTATAACACCGCTTGTCACCCTCAGCTACATATTGTTAAACTTCTTTCAACTTTCATGAGTCAAATAAAGCCAGATACTTAGAACTGAATGTAATGACATTTGTCATCAAGTGTTTTAAAGACCAATGACAGTGACACTTCCATGTCAGCTTCCTGTCCCAAATCATTAATTAGACAATTAATATCCTGTCAATTTATGTTTCAGAATGGTCCCAGACTACATCCTGCCCCAAAATCCTGTGTCAACAGAAAATGCAAGTTCAGCTACAGATGGAGACAAATGGCATGCCAACAAATCCAATACTTGTTGAGATTATTCAATCTGGACCAAAGTGTTAGACTGGCAGACCAACTGATTGATCAGTTGACATGGCCACTTACTAGAGCTCAACAGTTCAGTCATGCAGATACAGAGAATTCAGCTGATGAGAAAGATTTGCCAAGTTAATCTGAATTAAAGAGTTTTTAGGTCACAGAACCTTGTTTATTTGAATCTTTGACATTCACTGAAATACGAACTTTTAGCTCTTACTGCAACTAGACTGTAATGATGGACAAAAGCAGTACATTTAATTCAGATTAGCTGAGATGCATTTGGATCTGAGACAATACATGCAGGCGATGGACCCTTCATTGAAGCGACTGAATCATAATGACTAAATACATCGGCAAAGACAAGTATTGTAAACCAGAATACCAATTGGAAGTATATTCCAGCTAGCATCAAGGTCTGGGCAGATCTAAGCATCAAACAGATGTTTAAACAGATTCCAACCTTGTTTTATCTCTCGAAGAACTGAAGTCCCCATCTGAAAAAGAGGTCTTACATCACTACATCTAAGGGAAAGCACTCGTTTGAGGAATCAGTCTCTTCTCAAGGCAGAGGAAGGTCCTTTTTGTAACTAAAAATATCATATTGTGCTTGTAGTTGTTACTGTTCCGTCCATTCTTAGTGGCATGGCAAATGAAACTGTATTTATGAGCCATTACCAATCACAGTATCCGTCACCATGTATAGAGGAATTGATTTAAAAGCTAGTGTAAAGTGCTTCTGTTCACTTCTTTAAAATGAGCTTGGTATTACTTTTCAATTTGTCCTTTAAAATGAGCAATAATAGGCTTTTATGAGGGGGACATGAGCTACAGGGCTATCATTCAGTGCAGGGTAAGGTCTGTCTTTCTCTGGCGCGCGCTCTGTTTCTGTCACGGAGGTACCGTCAGCCTCTCTCTCGTATGTCCTTCATATGTCCTTGCGTGACAGTGCAACTGCGGTCTGCTTCACAGTTTCTGTGGGAGGTATCTCTGGGATCCCAGTGTGTGGGAGAGGACTTCTGCCTGGCTCCCCATCTATCCATCGCTTATCTCAATCATGCACACTCCTGCCATCCCTCCCACCGTCTCCCAATCTCTCTCTTTCTGTTGTCACACGCAGCAAAATATCACTCTTTCATTTAGCTGTGCCCTGCTTCACTTTGTTTTTCGAAACAAAGAGACATTTCTCAGTCTGTCACCCAGATGATGACTGACAGGGGAACTTAGTCATCTGTTGTCTTAATTCCTCTCAAATCTTTTAGAAAATGAATCCTGGCGGTGAAGAGAACAGGCCATAGCTGCATTTGACGCATCAACACTGCTTTGTCATGGAAATTAAGGGTTTTACTTCACTACTAAAGTGTTGTTATCCAAGTGGCAGGAAGGTTTCTCAGGTTAATGTGAGGCCCTTTTTACACGTACACCGGTATCTTTCTAAACGTAGCTGTTTCTATGCGTTTTGGCCTTTGCTATACACATAAACACTGCTTTAGGTCACTGAAAACAGACCTTTTGTGAAATGATGACGCAGACACTCCCTAATTGAGGCTTATCAGTGCGTGTAGCATCACTGGCAAATGTGGACCCGGAGCTTAATATTGTGCATTGAAAGGATGGATGTTCTGTTGTCAACGCAAGCTGGCATTAAAAATACAACAGCAGTGATAATATGGAGCCTAACATCCTGATTACAATTGTTTAGAAGCACAAACAGAATAAAAAATACGCCATATAAACACCTCAATCAGCAAACAGACCCAAACAGAAGGACATTTCTCAGTTGCAGAGGTAGTAGTTTAAAACTTTTCATGAACCGATCAAATTAAATATTGTCCCATGTAAACAATGCAACCTGATTACTTTCTGGCTGTGTTCTTTCTGCGCATGCACCACCATCCTGACATACATGTGACGTACGTTTCTACACTGACCATTGATAGTCGCTTCTAAGGGGAACTGGTCTACTGTGGAGACATTAATACAAGTTCTTGGAGAACTTAGACAACGATAGATATCCATGTTCAGGAAAGAAAGTTTCTCAAAAATGAGATAGAAGAGATAAAATATCCAACAAGAAAGAGAAATGCATGACGTAAAATTACTTTTGTGCATGTCACACAACTGTTCCATTTAAATTTGTTGTTGCATATCACGTTTCCCTGCCTCATCATTTTCAATGCATAAAATTAAATTAAAGCAAATTGGAAAAATAAAAACCGTTCAGTCATTTCTGTACCTTACTTAAGTAGCCATGCACTGAGTATACAACCTCTTTCCTATCTACACCTGCACGTTCATGCTGAGTGTACATGAAAGGTCATGTAAAATAAATTTAGAAGTGTATCGACAGGGATTATAGATCACTTCTGAAATGGTTATAAAACACTCTGTTTTAAAAATACTCTTGTGTACCTGTAGTTGGGCCTGAGAAACTCCTTCTCTCTCTCTCAAGGCAGCCGGACACAGCAACCTTTTTCTATTACATTAATTACAACAAAATAAATAATTAAATATCCTCAATCTGAGGTCGTTGATATAAGCTGCTAAAAGAGCAAGAAGAAATCCTGCTCAAATGATCAAGGCTGATAATGACGATAAATAATTGTCCTAATCACTATCTAACAAAACAATCAGGACTGTCACACACACAAACAAGCGCGCACACATGTATACACACCGGGACTTTCACCATGACGGCTTGTAGCTGCAGAGAATTTCTCCTGATTGAGAGCGCTATAGTGCCAGAACTAATTAACAGCGTTTGATTGTCATGCCGCAGAGGTGGAAGTCATTACCATTATATTTCCATGCGCATGCAGAATATAGTAGTGGAAAACTCTAGCAGATGTTTGCTTTGTGAATGCAGCGCTAGTGGGATTAATTCAAATATATATTCGGATTGCATTGTAAGTGTCACATACAAGCTGATCATAAAGAGAGTGGATGTAGAGAGGAAGTGACATTTGTCCCTGACATTTTGTCTTTCCTCCCCACCTACTGATGGCAGTTTTCACACTAATTATTATAATAGTGAAAGGAGATAAGATAGCCGCTTTACAATCGCTCCCAATTTTTCTACCAGATATCTGGGTTTTTTTTTCCTTCCACTTCAAAGTCTTTGGAGCATGCTAATTAGCCTCCCTGTATAGGCTTGGACTTTGAAAGGAAGGGAGGCAGAGAATTACTTTAAAAGGCAGGGGAGGAAAACAGTAAGTTGTTCATCCCTTTCCCATTCCTTCTCCGATGATCAATCTCAGCTCAAATTTCTACAGCATCCCTTCCGTTCGACTCAACTCAAGCTTCAAATTATTCTCACGGACATCAAATGAGCTCCGTAGCACGCACAGAAAAGCTGCCAGATCATAAAAGACCACAGCAAATAAACACACACAAACGCACAGTAACAACAGAGACAGAGAGGGGTATGAGTGCAGTGAGAATCCAAAAGCAAAAACGATTTCACACTGCTGTGTGAAATGTTCTCTCAGGCTCCACTTGGCAGACAAAGTAGGCCTAAATGATTTATGAGACTCAGCAACGCTTGCCAGTTGTTTGTTTTAGATAAATGCTACACAAAGCAAAAACTAACAAACCTGATGACAGCAAACAACAAAAAGATGAAAGTTTGTGTCTCACAAAAAAAAAAGAGCCCCTACTTTTCCTGAGTTCCACAAAGCCAAAGTTCCCATCAGGAGGCTGCGCAAACGTCGGCGCAGGTTAAGGTTTAAGTTTTGAAAAAAGGTAGCGTTTCAAGAGAAGTGACAGGTGTTGAATTTCAAGCAGGATGAATCCATGCTTACCTTCTGCAGCAGGATCCCTGCATCCCAACACCAACACCTGGTTGACTCCCCGCCCATCAGATATGAACACCTGGTAGTCCCCATCATACATCCCCTCCCCCGGCACAGCCAGCAAACACCCTCTATCCATCCGCTCAACCTGCAGCTTTACTCGGCTCAGCGCGGAAAAACCTCCACGGCCAACTCAGTGATGCATCACAGTACTATACTGTAATCTACTGTATTGAAAACTGTACAAAACTATTCGACCGCTGTAGCATCACGCTTCGATGATTATGTTTATACGACACGCTGAAGTTAGAATATCGCAGAGGCCTAAATAGGCTGCCGACATATTACACAGTGAACACACACAAAAGAGTTCTACTAACTGCACCCCTTGCTCTGTTTTCCTCCTCACACACATACACACACTGTACTACACTTTCTTTCAACATCTGCACTCTTCTTCATCAGCGGCATGCTTATTCACAGCGCGGATCGGAGACGAGCGCTGGGGGCTGCAGAAGCACTTCCCTTCTCCTTTCCTCTGCACTCTCTCCCCCTTGATCTCCCTCTTTCCATCGTTCTCTTTCTCTCCTTCTGAAAGGTTTCTGTGAAAGGCCCGAGATGAAAGGCTGCCCTCAATGGAAGCGTGATTGCAGAGACAGCGCTGGTGGGCCAAGGTGCTACCAGAATTGCTCACTCAGAGTCGCTCCACCCCACAAAGACGCACGCTGCCATTGTCCACAGTTTGTGCATGTGCGACATCAGAGAGATGCTCAGTTTAACAGTCTCTTTCTGACTCAGTTTATATTCCAGCAGAGTGTTAGCCGTACTTGTACACAAGAAATCACAGGAATAAAAATGTCACGTCATATGGAGATGTGTGCCAAGACACACACACTGAGGAATCCCAATGAGATGCATACCAACTATGTGCGGCAAAATGTAGATACACTGCATAATATCTGGCGCTTTCTGTCACACTCAGTCATGTATGCACACATATTGACAAATACATATTTTTTTCCTATGATGAACTGCTTTTCTAATCCACTAATCCAATAGCAAAAAGCCTGGGGATGGGTGCAGAGAGCGGCCAGCAGGACACAAATGTCATGCTCATGTAAAGTTGAGTCCTTGGAGAGAATGCAGGACGAACTTGAAGATGGGCATTAGACTGACAAAACTGCCAGGAGGCTGAGATTTATAGTCTGAAATGGCCCAAACTCGAGACAGTAAAAATCTATATCCACCACTTTCTGTGGCGAGAGGAAACGTTCTTGAGAAATCAAGGATCACTTTAGTTTTTGTGGGCAAAAGCCACCAGAAAAGCAGAGTATGAAATCAATGTGAAGGGTGCTGTGATGTGTCTATACAGCTGGCCTGCTGCTGTTCAAAACTCTGCACACTGAGTTTGGTACTTTAATACTGATAATGACAGGCTTAGCACAGATATCATGCAAAATGAGGCTGAGGATGTAACAGCTGTAAGCTAACCAAGAGACCCAGCAAATGTAAAACACACTTTACATTTGGTCCTTCTCAATTTCATGTGAGCTGTGTAGCTCTGGATTTCCTCTGAGAAAAAAAAAAAAGAAATGTAAAAAGAAAATATTGCAAAGCAAAGATTTAATTATTCCCCTCGGTCTCATTACAGAACCACACAGAAGCACAAAGAGCTCTCCTCAATATGTCTTGGTTACAATCATAGCACAGCCTTGTCTGTTCTATAATAAGCGAGGCAGCAGATCGATAATGCAGATTGATGTTGCCGTAGTATTACCACAAACCTACTTTTCCTCCAGCGTCAGGATAAGAAAGTTGAAATCTGCCAGGGATGCTACAGTGAGGGGGTGATTAAAATCAATAGGATGCGACTGCAATGAATTGACTGACATACCAGATTTGCAACACATGTGTTCCTGTCATGATGAGCCATGAGCTGTCGTGAATTAGATTTCCAGAGGCCAGTGGCAGGTGTTAAGTGAGACAGAAACGAGGAATGAAACATCCACCGCTCACTCGCGCACAAAATGGCTACAGCAAAAGACTGTTGTCAAATCTAGAGAAAGACAGACTATTAGCCTTCTTAATTCAAAAGGTAATATGCAAACACACTGACAAAGAGCAATAACCCCTAAACCTATTCATACACTTAAGAGGAAACAGAGGATTTTTAGTCCAACACTGCCAAATGTCTCTCTCATCTCCTATCCATCACAAAATTGCCTCATTTTTAGCTTCAGTCCAATTAAAGCGATTATGTGTCAGAGAAGGAAGCGTAATACGATGATTATGATAATGACAGTGTAAAACCAGACGTGACTCATTGTGAATGAGGCACAGGTGCAAAGCTAGACCCAGGCCGCTCTATCCCAAGCAGAGGATTTGACACACAAGCACCAGGAATATGTTACCGTACAGAACAAAGCATAGGCAGATACAACCCTTGAACTCCCAGAGGCAGTAATACATACTTTACCTGGAAAAGAGGATACAGGTGTCACAGTCCAATATCTCTTAATTGCTCTTCGGCTGATTTACAGCAGAAGCTGTGGGAACTGGCGCCAGTAGCTTCCATTTAAGTGGTCTGCAGGGCTTGATCACTGCCTGGAATTCATTATGATGGCTGAATGTTGTGGCACAAATTTAAGCAAAGCTAGGAAAGTTAAGAGTATGTTAAGAGAGTAGACTTTACCAGTGAAATCACAGTGAGCTAAAATCAACTGCTAGGCTGCAAATATTGATGATTTTCACTGCTTAATCTATCGGTCATACAAATGTCAACGTAATTCTTGACACGGAATATGTTATTTGGCCGACAGTCCTCAAGACACCTGAAGAGATGCTGTATTTTTCAGGATATCTGCTGATATACTGTAGATATTTGAGATATTTGAGAATTTGAGAATCTGTGAAACAATTATCACATTAAATGTACACAAAAGAAACATTTGTTCTATAAAGTATTGGAACTAAATCAAAATGCACTATTATGTGTAAAAATAAACATGTCAGTGTCCTCTGGTGGAAAAACTGTTTAGTCACACTGTTTGTGCAATACCTAAAACATATCTTTGATATTTCTGTTCTGCAAACTCATTGTTGCTTATCGGGTGACATACATGCAACTATGACAGGGATGTTTATAGGTCTTGCATTTCCCAGATGCTGAAATTTTTTATATAAAAGATGCAAACATCTCATCATTGCTTACTTATCATTACCATCATGTTGCTGCTGCTTACACACACCATGACACAGAAAATATACACTACCTGTTTACTGTGTATGCATTCTGTTATTTGTGTAGCATAATGGAGTTTACAAAGTTTCATTTTGTTCTGCAACCCTGCGTTGTATAATGACAAACAAAATACCCTTGCACTTAATCACTGCAGAATAACAAAATCCACCAAGCACAAATTACTGCCAAAATGTTGAGCAACAGGCTAATGCATTTGCCGGATGAGGGTTAGGCTAAAATGTTTAATACATTCCCGAATTAGTTATTATAGAGCTGGACCAACATATTGCCGGAACAATTTATCTACCAATATTATCGTACAGCAGATAAAATTGTTGTTGTGTACAGCATATTAGCCAACAGGCAATGTCAGTGCAAAAAGGCAAAAAAATGTATTAGGAACAGTTCAGTCTGTACAGAACAGAACACTGAAAAATAAGAGATTATTATTGTATTATTTGTGTAATTAAAACATCAATAGCATTTGATACTTTAAATATCTCCTTCACACATGTATTAAGGCATAGGAAGACATATTCTAATGTGTGTCTGACAGGGTTTTTGCAGACAACAGTCAAATCCCCACATTAAAATATTCTTAAAATGTGAGCTACTCCTTCATTAAAAATTCCAGAATATATAAATATGCCAGCATTCTATCTTTTCACAAGATTAACTGCTGGACACAAGATATTTCCTACTTCGCTGTGAAGTCCATTATCAGTGAATGTGCACTGGAGGCTTCAGGTTTTCACATCACACTTGTGTATGCTGAATATCAGAGCAGGATTGGCTTCCAAACTATTGCTGATGTCACAAATCTCACTCGTAGGTCCGCCTCTTAAAATCTGATTTTCAGTAACCTTAGAGTAAAATGTAAAATGTAAGCTTAAAGCAGATGACTGACAGCCTTCTGCTGTCAAACCATGCACATACATTATTCTACACAGTGAGGCTCAACATTCAACTGAGGCAATGAGAATTAACACACATTTTTGACTGGAAGAGGACTTAAATAAAATGACATCATGACATCAGGCTCTACTAAACACATGTAAAATACAAACCCAGTAGTTTCATTACATCACAATCCCTCACTGATTTCATTGCATACGCTGCTCACACAACTACCTGCAGACTCCATCTTACAGAGCTGAGAACGTGGTAATTACTTATCCTTGCTTAAAGCAGAAAACAGCACATTATAGGTACTCTGGGCTCTAATCTCATTCAAGTAACTACATCGACAGCCATTTTAAACTCCATTAGTCCACTGTTGAATTTCCACATTTTCAAACTGCTAAATATACATGGGTTTCTGAGTTGCTCTGAAATCCATCACTGGGATATTTTCTTCACCTTTTAAAGACTTGGCTGAGATTTGAGTGCATACTGCTGCTCCAGCGGTGGAAAGTCATGATTGCCCTGTGTGCTCCAGACTATGACACTGTGAGGGCAATATTCAGAGGGAGTCAGGTGGGCGGCACGGAGAGATAGAGCATTTTTGTGATGTTCGTATAGGCCGGGCCAAGGTGAGGACATGGAAAAGGAACAAAAGGGCCACAACAAAGCCCCGTGGGTCCCTGAACTCTTGCGTCAAACACCCACCAACAGAGCAGAGGGAAGAGAAATCGATACCGACTCATGCTAGGCCCAGGCAGCATCAGGTATATTCGACCGTGAAGACAAAACAAGAAAAGACAAGAGAGAGAGAGCACAGGAGGAGACGAGTAGAGGAAGAGAGTGATGAAGCACATTTTGAAGGCCAACACTGCTCCCTATTGTTGCTAGACAACTCCCAATCCTCCCTCCAATGCACAATGCTGATGTTCTTTCTAACCGTGACCTTCTTCTCATAGATCTTGTTGTAATCTCTTCCCAAATAACTCATCTATTGCAGAGCATCTGCAGAAATGATTAATCTATTTCAATCAGGTCTTCATATTGCTTTCCATCATGTATGCATTGTGTGAGCATCATAAATTACCATAACAACGCACAAGTTAGAAAGGTTAAATTAAGTCTGGAACGAATAGGAAATGAAGAATTTGCTGCATCGGTTGGTATTTATCATGATGTCCCTGTTAGCTGGGATCCGTGAGAGCAACATGTGCAGGTGACCAACACCCCCGAGGGCTGAGTGACACCTAAAGGGCACAGCTTGGCTCCTCCAAGACATCTGCAGCATGTCTCATTAGTATTCAGCTATGAATCATTCAAACACAGCCGGCTGTCATTATCAGCAGAAGAAGGGGACACCAACACACACACACACACACACTCTCTCACAGTAGGGGGCACACACAAAAATATACCCGAAAATGCTCCGACCATCATCTGCACAAATATGGAGGGAAAGTACAGTGCTGACACAAATAGTGTATGAGTAAAATATTTATAGATTTAAAGGAATAATAAGCAGCATTTCTGCCTTAAAATGTCTAAAGACAACTGGACCTATACCATAAAGTTTTTTACAATAATAATTAAATTAGTAATTTTATTCAAGGTAACACGGCCCCTTGACAAAAAAGATGACAACGTCACAGAGAAAGTTGGCAAACTAGGTAAATAACCACTGTATTGTTTGCTATTGTTTGTATTACTCACTCCAAGATTTTTCAATTTTCAGCAAATGATCACACATAAATGTGAAACCATCAAATGTTGGGCATTTTTGGTTGGGAAAAAAATAGTTAATCCGTTATGATTAAGAAATCATTGCAGCCATAGTCTTTCCGTAAACATTCACCTTACCATGTTTGCAGACTCAGGCCTTATTTGGACCTTACATTTGCAAACATTCTGCGGTTTTACAAGCATAAATACACATTTGCAGCTCATTTCGATCAGGTAACAGATGCTTTGTGTCTGTACTTGAGTATGACAACCTTTCACTGTTCCTTCACCTTCTCTGTCATCAATCATTTTCAACGTCAGTGTGGCCAATGTCGCAGCACAGCTGGTTCAACATATTATGATCCGCAATGAAATTTCATAAGTGTTCAATTGTCTGATAACAGAAAACAGATGTTAAATAAAATATGAGTCAAACTTACAGAGATTCTGATTCACACGGAGCTAATACCATCATATGACCGTATGTTTGGCAAAATATGATTTTAGTATTTTGTGGTGGGATCTTTACAAATTATGGACATAGCAGATTTGCATGGGATTAAGATCACAGACGTCCTCCACAATTATTACAAATGACTAGAGCTCCAGCCCTCAGGTGATGCAAGTCTTGCCAGCAAATACACATTTAAGAAGCTGGAACCAGAGAGAGCAGATATTTTTCTGTCGACTGACAATTCCAATAATAAACTAATCATTGCAGTTGTAGTTGCTGCTCAAGTATATGTCAAATAAGATTTTCAAAGTCTACACTGACAGTAACGCACAACTGCGCAATAAAGAAATGTGGGAAAGCGCACAAAAAGCTTATTGTTCGCTTGCACAGGGTGAGACCTCTCTCCTACAGAACCCCATTTACATGCTGTGCAACAACTGTTTGTAGGTAAAGTGCTGCTTACACACAGACTACTAATGTGGGAAGGATCAACTTTAAGAAAATATATACTCCTTTCCATCTCTCTCTCTCTTTCTTTGCGATTGTCAGAGTGCACATGCTCATGTGGAAGGAGAAAAATCCAAAGGCACAACAACTTTGTGTCCTCGACATTTCATCGGCAACGCTAGACATCGACTGTCTATAGCATCGCGCACGACAGTCAATGATAACCCAGTGAGCTACAAGATATTTGTCAATTTGTTCTGGACAAAACTAGGAGTCAGCATTCAATAACCACATCACATCGAACAACTGCTGAGGGCTCTATTCACTTTAAATGCTCACAATAGCAGATGTGTTCACTTGGCCATATCTGCTATGTAAGATGAGAGTTACAGCCATTTAAATGTGACATAAACACACGGCCATGCTCTTCATATGGAGATGTCAACATGAACGCACATAAGTATCTTTTCTCCCAGCTACACTTCAAGCTGTAACCATGGTTGATTTTCTCCACTCAAGATGTGGTTTCACTGTTCTCAAGTTGTACTTGACACATCGCAGAAGGTGGGAAAGAAAGAAAGTAAGCCGTTGTGCAATTTCAAAGACAACACTGGGGAGGATACAGAGCAATAAGTAGAAGTCCTCAGTGGCTTCAGCAACCCTTTTCTGGCTTTTTCCAAGAAATGGAACGTCTTAATGAAACCAGTGAAATAGAAACTTCCCATCAATCACAAAATACATTAATAATTGAATGAATATTGAAGTTTTGCTTCAGGGTGAGAGTCAGTGAAAGTTGTGCGAGCTGAAGAAGTAAGCGACAGATGTTGGTGGTAGGAGATGATGGACAGACATTGCCTGCATAGTCTGAACAGGAATTAGATATAGGCGATGCAAGCTCACATACATAGATAATAACTACCTTATATAATAACCTTCATAAACCCTATGCCCTCTCTCTGACCCCAGCCACCAAGCCCCAACTGCATTAAGAATGACATTCCAGCAACCTGCCCTTCAGCACACAGGCCCAAGGACCAGCGAAGTGTCACTGAGAGAGATGCAAAACTGCCAGAAAAAGGCACTGAATGACCAAGAACAAATGCAAAACAACTTACAACCTGGTGAATATATTAGCCTATATTAGCTTATTCACTGCAGACATATCTCTATCAGAATTAATGATATGAAATTAAAGTGGGCATAGAAACTCGAAGGGTCAAACTCAAAATGTAAATTTTTACAATATTAATGAGGTAATAATACGAACAAATATTTTTTTGTTTAACTGAATTTACAAGCTGTTCCCAGAGGAAAATACCAGACCACTGATTGAAGCTAGAAAAGTAGAATGGTCTACCAAATTTTAACAAAGTAAAACAGTATGAAATTGTGTTTTGCTTTAAGGTCAGTTTGTCTATTCAGTTCCTTCACACGTGAAAACGGATAGAGATTGTTTATTTAGTTTGTTAAAACATAAAAAATAAATCAGTCAATGAGGATCTTTCTGTTCCAATTTAAAAGTCCTCTACAAAACTACATAGCGCACCTTTAATATCTTCTTTTTTTTCAATAGTGGCCTCAAAAATCCTGTATTGGTCGGGAAAAGGGAACCACAGTGAGCTGTAAAAAACCCACAGAGACATGAAATGTTCACCAAAAAATGCATTATGTCTGGTAAAGTGACCACACAGCTTGCTCTTGTGAACATGTCCAACCCTTTGTCTCATAATCTGCCCATGAATTCAGGGCAATATTTAACTCAATGAACAAAAATCAAGTAGGTCTGAATGACAGGCAGCAACCCATCTGCACACACTCCTCGATCTTCAGAGCATCTGTTTGGCAGTGGGAGGGAGTGGGCTGGGCTGGATAAACCCTGCTGCCAAACCCTGGAGCTTCACGCTGCAGCTCTGCAGCCGTCGGTGCAACATTCCCGCTGCCATGCTGAAGGTGGAGCTGATATTTTACTGTGTTGGCCTTTGGCATCCTAGTGTGCCAAGAGAAAGCAAGAGAAAAGAGAGAAAAGCTAGACAAATGGCCAACCCACAGTTCCTGGCCAAGCAAAGCTACATCTGCCAAACTGAAACAAGCAAGCTGAAGGAGCCATGCTGCCACACCCACCTCTCTGCAGAGAGTGAAATAATAGAGCTCGAGAAACACTAGCATCTTGCACTAGTGCTACCTACACAAAAACAATATAAAGGTAGGCAAATACACAAATATATGCGAATTATATGGATAAACAGGGACATCCATGTGGGCGTGCAACAACAGAGAGGTAGAGATCGCTGCACTTTGCTCCTGAGCACCTGCTGGAAGATCAGTGGCTTGATGTATGGCTGGGTGATACGGCATGCATGCACAATGAGGCTAATCCATTGTTTATCAGTGCGAGAGAACTGGTAAGTGGGGTCATTAGGGATGTGGACACATTTATCACATGAGATAGCAAGACTCTACAATGTCAGAGACTGTACAGGAGTGTTTTCAGGGCACAAACTTTGGCAAACATGCAAGAAAACGTACTAAAAGACAGCACATTTCAGAGCTGGGAAAGTGAAGGTGATCATGTGTGAGCTCATGTATACGTGCAATGATATGTATTCCCTGCCAGATAGTGAGGCTTAAATATAAAACCAGAGAGTGCAACATGTGCACAGGTGTCAGTGTAGTGATGCCAACAGACCTGATGACAGCGATTTTTTAAATGTATACAGCATTTGGCATTTATATAGCGCTTAACCTCAGAGCCTCACGTCTCATAATCACGTTTCCCCCTTCCTGTCGGTTTGCTTCCTCGCTGCACCTCCACAGTCTCGCAAACCGACTCGGTGAGCCTCTTGTTTCCTAGTAACTGTGGGAGGAATGTAGGGCTGAGTGAACAGAGGGGCTTTTCAGGTCCGTCAGTCGTGTGCATGCATTCATTGATTTTCAAATGATTACATGTGTCTGTGTGTAAAACATACAGTTTTTCATGCGTGAATGTCCATGGCAACATGGAGATAAACACACATATTTTAATTATAAGTACACATATAGAAATATAAAGCAATGTTCTACTAAAATCCTGCAATGAATTCTACTCGCAAGAAGGTTATAATGTTTGATTTATGTTAAAGATGTTGATGCAATTACATGGTCACTTATGCTGCTACACTTGTAGTGATGTTGAATTACACCATGTTATACAGAGGAGTGTTAGTCCGTGTCAGGCTGCAGCTAACAATTATATCCATTGTCCATTAATCTGTTGATTATTTTCTTGATTAATAATTTTGTTGTTTGGTCTACAGTCAGAACATGGTGAGATTGAAATGAGATGTGGTATTTAATCTGTGTCCAAATGATTGAAGCACTATTTTTTAAGTTTCCTGTAAAATATCCTGCCTCCGTTACACCTGTATCTTTGTCACGCGTTCAATAACCACATTTGAGGGATCATTGAGGGATACTGTTTATCAGTATCAGCCCCAACAGTTGAGTATTGGTGGGGATCTAATAATGAAAATCTTATAAACAAAATAAACCCAAACAAAGGACCACGTCCACATCACGACAACCTTCAAACACCCTTGTTAAAACCTACAGGCGGAGCTCAGGCTCTAGCAGTTATTACCTCTGAGTGCAGTCCTCAACAGAGCTGTAGTTATTGAACAAGGTCAAACATTAGAAGGCAACTCCTTGCTGCTGAAATTATGACCACTGAGTGACTCACTACTACCAGCAACAATAACTAAACCAAACACATTCAGTCATATTCAGCACAGCCATTTTCTCTCTCTCACCAAAGACGGACAGCCAATCCATCCTGACAGTTTCTCTGCTCGTAATCTTAAAAAAAATCTCAGCAGTGTTCATATCTCTCCTGCCTGTCGTCTATTTCTGTTGCACACTGGCTATGTTTCAAAAATGCCAATGTCATGCACAAGATAGAGGCCTTGCTTTCCCATTAATGCCTCGGACTGAGGAGATGGATGCCACCCAGCTAATCGATGAGGAGACACTATACACAGGCAGCACCGGATGAAGCAGAAGGATACAGGTGTGTCTCAGGGGAAAAACAGAGCTGACCTTTTCATACTCACTGCTCTAATAGTTTGTGGCAGTGGGCTCAACCGTGGATTTCATGTGCGATGTTTATGATGAAAATACGTCTTTTCAGCTCAGCTCGGATCCCTGGATAATGTAAGTCTGTATCTGCATCCCAGCCGGTTACAAGTCATTAAATGTATATTAGTGGGCGATAACGTGGGAATTGGTTTCCTCGTCAGAAGTGTAGCTCCTAGTGGGCAAAATGAGGAAGGAAATGAAAATCCACAAGGTTGCAGCAGAGCATAGCGGTTCTTACTGCAAAGACTAAGTGGTGCAGCACAGAAAGATCTGCACAGTGAAATGAATGATGGATACAAGAGAACTAGACTTGTACACAACTGACAGTAAGCGCGATGGAGGTTTAAATGTTGATTGGGACAGAGTGAAGATGGAAATCTAAATTGCAGTTGAGCCCTGAGGCAGCGCAGACACATTTGACGCTTCAATTCGAAAAGTGATGCTAAATCTCTAGTTAGAGTTTGATCAATCAACCTTTAGTCTGAACGTAGAATGTCAAGCGGAGACGAAGGGTAAAGAGGAGATGAGGAAGGAGTCTATTGAGACCGCGACCAGAATGAGATGAGGGATATTTGGATCCAGTCAGGAGCAGAAGGAGGCTAATCTGCCCAAAATCATCAGAGCCTGCGCTGCCTGTTTTGTATTCCTGCCTGAGCATCTTGGGAATGAAAATCAGAAGTGATGGGAGGAGAACGTAGGAGGAAACGGATTGAGAGAGAAGAAAGAAGACTATTACTGCTTCTTCTGTCACCTCCCTAACACCACCAACTTCATTTCCTCTAACTTTTCCCCTTTCTTCCTTCCCCTCTTTCTTCTGGGGAAGTGTTTGCAAATGACTGTTTCCCCTCTTTCAGGTTTCTCCGTCACTTCACAGCTCAGCACCCTTTGTGAAGTAACACAGATGCCAAAAAACAGTCTTTTGCCTGGAGGTACCTGAAACGTAAGCTAATTCAGGCTCTCGCATGGATATGAAATGCACTCCAACCTACACTTCGACATGTTCGTAAGTGATTCAGCTCAACTCGCTCTGAACCCTTTTTAAGCATTCACATGGCTTTAAATGTTTAATAATAACCACAAAAACCTGTCCACGTAACAAAACACAACCTTGTGGGAAGGAGAACAGTGCAACATGATCTGAAGCGCCTATGTTTAGACTATCTCTATCCCATGCAGGGAGGAAGCAGATGTATTTGAATCTGACACAGTATGCCCTATTTCTACTGAATACTAAAAGCAGAGTTGTATGCATACTGCTATTTCAGGTGCGACAAGACACCAGGTGGGGTTCAGATGGATGTTAGATATCTTTTTCCCCCCCAAAGAAAAGATACCATTATGTTCAGGAGGTGTGAATGCTGACCAGTAGGTATGGATGTATGCTTCACAAAGCTTGCGAGTGCACTTACTTTCTATCTGTTCTCTCATTTAATTTCACAGCCTACAAGGGACAAAAAGTAGTAGGATTTACCGATTGAACATCAGTATTAGCCGATATTAACCTTGTTGTTCGCTTTTGGCCTATCCGCAAATAAGATGGCATTCATCAATGCCGGTAGGGGATATTTATCTGTTGTGTCTCATCAATTCTGCGCTGGGTACACTCACTGTCTAACCGTTCCTTCCCATTGAGTGCAGCCATCACTTTTCCACAGCTCTGGCAATGCGTGATGTGCACATGCAGTTTGTTTTCAAAGAAAAGTGACAGAAAATGACAGCTTTAGAAGCAGTCATTTTATAAAAAAAATAATATTTTTCATGTGAAACACTGTTCTATGAATTTGTATGGCTTGCTTGTAATGACGGGCAGTTAATTCATTCTTGTATAAAGAGGATTTCTTTGGATTTCACAAAAGGGAGAATAAATAACAAAAAAACAATTTCGTAAAAAAAAGAAAACGTCCCAGAATGTATATATGGTTGCATCCTGAGAAAAAATTATTTTAAAAACAACTAAAAGCATTTCGCCGTCGTCTTTTAATCTTAACAAAAGCCTTACCGGCACACTTGTAAAATATAAGTTAATCCAACAGCTCAGCCATAAAATCTATCTTTACAAAGATAGCATTGTCAGAGGTGTATTAATTTCCCTCCATGTTTATTACTAAAGTTGTATGGTGGTTTGCAATGTTAAACTAGAGTGCACCATATTGAGATTCTGATGTTTTGCCCATTACATTTACAAACATGAGGGTAGAATATTAGAAACACATTTCAATATAATGAAGTCCAGTACAACACCACCACTAACTACCATCTCAATAATAATCATATAGTTGAATTAACAATAACTTGGCCCGGGGGTGTGTTTAAATAAAACATAATGCTGCTCTGGGATTGTAGTTAATTTTGCATCTTTACTGAGGTTTATGTGGGGAAGAGAAAGCAACAGAGAAGGCAAATGAATGTCGATGGATTTGACACAGAAGATGTATCTCATCTCAAAGATCTCTGCAGGGAAATTCATTCTCTGCATTTCACCCATCGTAAGCATGAGGAGCTGTGGGCAGCCAGTGTGCAGCAGTATTCAGAAAGGAGGGAAAATGTCTACAAGTTTTAGCACAACACATTATTAGATCTGTGGAATAATAAATCATCCGTATTTGCTCCTACATCTTAGCCTTTCTTACCCATAGGCGTGCATAAAGTACAGGTTAGGAAGGTCTCTTTAAGAAACTAAATTGTGAAATTATTGGTATCGACGGAAAAAAATCACCCAACGACTCTGAAACTCTGTAAGGACACAGAGTTTAAAGCGTAGAGCTTGCAAATCCCCTCCAGTTAGTTAGAATTGAAAAGGCAGCTTTGATAAGAAACATCTTCAAGAAACTGAAACAAATCTAGCTGCCTATGATACAGAACCTTTATCAACACATCACCCATCACTAACACTGTAGATGGGGACCAGAATGGCTAGAAATCAAACAGTCATCTAGTTATCTTGAGTTGAGAGCCCGGACAGCATGAGTGATTCAGGAGGTTGATCCAGTGAATTATGTAACAATGCAAACTTTTTTCATTACAGAATTAAAATATAGTGAAAACAAAATTAACAAGCACAGTACTTGGGTCACCACAAGTCAAAATTCAGCAGAAGTATGCTCTGTGAACACAAATGAGTAAGAAGATGTCGCCATCCTAAAAATACTGACAGTGCATGCTGTCATTCATCTGTGTGGCATAACATCAGGCTGGGTGGGTCGCGGATGAAGAGATGAGACTTCTACAATGTACCAAAATGAAAATGTTGTCATTATCTACATTCTGGTTGTTATTTAGTTTTTCAAAGATCCAAAACTTTGACCATTAATTAGTGAATATGTATGTTTTGAAGCCAAACAACTGGCTTTTGCTCAGCAAATTTGACCTTATTATCTCCTAGATTTCCCAAATTAATCTGCACTGTACCAACTGATACTGAAGCAGAGAACAAATGCTGCTTAGAAATACTGTCTGAATGTATTGCAACTTTTTTTTACCAACTTATTAACTGTCAAATAACCAACAAATGGAAGAGTTGAATTTTGCATTCCAAACATGCCAAAAATGTGTTATTCTCATTAAATGACTAATGTGTCACTACAAAAAAAACAAAACACCACTTATAAAAAGGTGGATGTTTTTCTCTTCTTTCTGCTGCTGCAGCACAAAGAAGCTCTGAACCACTCGGCCTCTCATATAGTCAGCAGAACGCTACTTTTGATTTAGGGTACACTTTGTTATGTCTCACTGCTGAACACCTTAATACATGACAAGTTGTTTTTTATGACTCGTGGGCTGCAGCTTTTAAGGAGCACATTAGAGCAACGAGACTTTTCCAACGGATCACTGTGGACCAACTAGAGCTTTGTGAGCCCGTGCAAGCTGGAGGATAATGAAGTAAATATTGGTCTCCTGGAGCCACAGTGCAATCGCCTCTGGATCATGTTTCACAAGCTGCAGTGGAGTTATTTTACAGTTATTTTCTGACCTTTTTGGAAATCTATCCAACGAGCTGCAGCCACCTATGTTAAGAAAAGGTTCACTAGAAGTGGTATAATCTGATTTGATTTGTGAGCAGATGCAAAAACTTTACCACATGATTTGAAGTGACTGTAACTGATTGAAATGAAGAACAGCCGTGTACCTGTGGCAGGTAGTGGGGGGGTTTAGTTATATCAGACCCAAGTCACCAAGCCAAAGTGTTGGTATTTGATGACCTGCGAATGAATCTTCCTTCAGAGTCGATTCGTAAGTTTGCCGACAAAGTGTTGCTGTAATTTTCCACCTTAATGCGTACACACTGGCTTGCCTCACCTTTCTGCTTCTCTCTCCTAGTATGTGTCTGCTCTGTTGACTTTATTTGCCAGCACTATGTTTTAAAAGGTCCTAAAAGCACACCCTGTGTATTGGATTTTTTCACCCCTGATTCAGTTTTCATAACAGCAGGTTGAGCCACGTGTGGAGGAAGCCTGTCAATAAGCAGAAGGTGTAGCGTGAGGGCAGATTGTCAACTAGTTAATCAATCACGCAAGTCGTTGTCCTCCCATACGGATACAAAAATGCTAAAATGGGTCACCAAATATATTTGGACAGCCTACAGTAAAGTCTGTGTGTGGGAAAGACTGCTTTTCTAATTCAAAACCTTCTAGCAGCCACAGGAATTACAACAGGGGCAAAGGAAGTGTTTTTCTTTTATATCACAATGATCACAATCGATGCCTGAACCGAATGACATGGTTATTATTGTAACCATGACAACAACACTCCCCAAACCTAGTCATCTTAACACAAACCATGATGTCTTCCCAACCCTAACCAAGTTGTTCTTGTGCCTAAATCTAACCAAACATCAACCATAATGTTGTCACATCATAAAACAGATCTATTTTCTAACAGACAGATCATGTCTTTCTACTGATCAGTCAAATGTTCTCTCATGTCTTTCATGTAAATACTTAATATTATATATAGGATTTGTGATATTTGAACTATTGGACAAAAATGTTTTAATTCTTTGTCATTACAAACAAGTCGGATTTTAAGGCAAGAGTAACAATTTTCAGGTTGATTTCCTATTAGTGGCTCCCGGCGGCACCGATCCAGTTTCTACCCACTCAGAAACAGATCCTGATAACTCAACACAGTCATTCTGCAGATACAATATAGTGATCCAGTTCCAGTGTTTTCTTTTTCACCAGTGTAAAATCTGAACACCTCTCTCCAAGGACTCCACAGAACTATTTATACTTAAGATAACGAGAGAATAAGGACTGCTGTGGTAGTAAACGCTCATGCGTCACGTTGTATATATGGAAATCTAAATCATATATGAATAACAATGCTTAATATGTTGTTTTTTTACTTAATTAAAGCATGGTATTTTAAAGAATAATTTATCCAAGCATCACAAGTTTGACATGATGTCATTTTGGATGGATAAAAAATAAACATGACATTACACAACATAACAGAGTGACCCGTGTGCTTTTAGAGAACAGAAGGTCATAAGACTTCTTGGCAACAGTATCTCCTCAATATCTCTCTTTTCCCTTCAGTTATCTCTGAAAAGGTCAAAATTAAATTAAACTGGAATAGCTCTTTCTCCTCATTCTATCACAGGCTGAAAAATAACCTTCAACTGTTTTTATCACAATCCATGAATCTATCTCTTTCATAAAACAAGAAGACCAGGATAGCTCGATCATTATGCACCGATATCAAATTGCCCTTCACGTAATTGTGGCATGAAAACAAGCATCTTTGATAAATGTATGTAATATTTAAACCCCTGAATCATTGATGACCTTGAGAGCTAACTAGTGTGCTTAACACTGTAGCTGTGAAAGGCTCATCATATTGGCCACAGACCCCCGGTGTAAAAAGCAGAATTCATTTACAGACACTGACTTCTGGCTTGCATTTTTGACTCATACGCTTCCTAAGAACAAAACTGAGAAAGTGTAAAGACTCTTGAATGAGATCAGAAGAGCTGTGTCATTGTATCACAGAACAATAACGTTCTATTGAAGCACGCTTCGATCAATCTGCTCCTAAAATGCCCAAATGCTGGATGCATATCATCATGCCTCTGTACACTAACACAGAGGCACATATTTGCACACATGCATGTGGTAGCACATATGTGAGCTCGAGCCCTGGTGCATTTACAAGTTGCTGCGACAAGGACACTGCATGAAGCAAACCTGACATAAGGAGCAGCTTGCTGGTTTGGACGGAGCGGTCTGGCATCACACAATCATTATGTGCTCAAATCCTTTTATGCATTGAGAGGTTGTGCCCCAGAATGTTTGGAGTCTGAATATCATGTTAATATTTTGTTTAGCAAATTTGCTTTAGTACAACTCCAGCGCTATTCCCAGCAGGGTCAATTACTTCGGAAATGCCCTCAAAGCATGCAGCTCCTCTCTGCCATACTACATTGCATCATCGACAGCCAATCACAAGGCAGCATTCATGGGGCTTTGTGTGGCACAGACCTAAGGGAATAAGCAGGTGCACAAGTACACAACAATGACTCCACAAACAAATGGAGAGCCACACATGGCTGCATGCGGCTGTCAATAACAGATGCTTAAAAGCTTTGATCAGCTGCGGATTTGGTAATAAACTAAATGCCTAAATAGAATTCAACAAAGGCGAGGATATGAGGTGATTCAGCTGAGGTTGTGTCCTTGCATGTTAGATAAATATCTGACAGGTACACGATGACATGACCCCCTACAATCCACCTGTCTACTGCCTAAAGCATTGTCCTCTGAAATGAAAAGAAGGTAAACCAGCAGAGCTCAGCTGGCTTTAAAGCAAAATCGATTACCCAGTCAGAAAAGCATTTATCTGTTACTCAGTTACGGTGCTGCAGGGATGACGTATTTTTGTAGTTAGGATTGCTCTGGCTACCTCGCCATAAAGCCTTATTAATTTCATTTTGGATTAATGAAGAAAATAAGCGCTGCGGCAAACACAAGTTAACAATGCTTTTGTTGAGCCAGATAATCTTCCCAGATGAACACCACTTTCATTATTTTTTTAAGCGTAAATGAAATCACCAGAAGTAAAAGGCTAATATTCAGCTATAAACGGAATACATCGCTGCCGCATGACCTCAAAGTCACCACCACTAAGCTTCCTACCACACTTTTACTATAACAACCATAACAAACTCTCTAGCAAGACTCGGGGCATCTTGTCATGATCGTGACTTTTTGTTTTGTGATTAGCAGTTTTATGTTGAAAGCCTTGCAAAGTTTTACTTCCTGTTTTTGTCCCTTTCCCTCCTGTTTTCTGTGCTCACCTGCATTTCATTTGTTAATTAGCCCTTGTAAATTAGTCTTTGTTTTTCCTTCACGCTTTGTCGGTTTGTCTGCGTTTCCTGTGTCTGTTTCCCAGTCCGGCGTTTGCTCCCCTTGCGTCCTCTGTGTTTCTGCTTTTGTTTCTAGTTTGTTCATAGTATTTTGCATTATGCTTTAGTTTTGTCTTAGATTTTCTTTAGCCTGGTTCTGTTCCCTGCCTTTTCGTTGCCTGACTTTGATGTTTTTGGATTTCGGCTTTGTTAATAAAGCTCAGCTTTAGTTTTTTTGTAAACTGCCTGCCTTGATGTCTTTTGATCCTTTTTGCTAAATCATAACACGTCTAACCAGAAACCTATTCCAAAAACTGACTGATTTCAAGCTGAGGGAACTATAAGTGCAAAAATGCTAACTTATTTATGGGTTTTAGAACTCCTTCTTGTATCTCTATCCAAGCTTTGTGTAGCTTACTGTATATCAGCACTATGAGGAAAATATCAATTATGAATAATAGCAGATGAAAATCAGACTGAACTCCCTAAACAAAGTCTACAAATAATTATCCTCTTTCCACTCCTACAGTGCGTCAATCTGTAGTATTGAGTGTGTCATCATGTTGCCAACATGTCGGTGCCAATTGCTGCACAAAAAGCCTGATTTTCTGTGATCAAATTCTAATAAATCAGAGAAAATGCAGCAAGCTACTGTGGACAAGATGTCCCTGCATTACCTAATGCTATCAGTCTTAGTACAAATGGTACTGGACAGAGTGTAGGCCAGACAAACACATCATATTCTTTACAACACATCATCTACACCCCCGCCATGTTTGTGTTTTTGCCTCTACTCTCCTTTCATTCTGTATATCATCACTTCACCATGCATCTCAGTCACTGTGTCTACACAGTTCTGGCTCTGCCTCACTGGAGAGGATCAGCAGACAGACAGACATGTGTGTTGACATAAACCTCAGCTGAACATACTAGGTATAACATGGAGGCATAAAGCTACCAGGATCTGCCGTCTGTGCACAATGGAAACTTTACGATAAGCATTAGCTCTCCAGCAGGCTAATACTGAGCTTAATGCTCGACTCTGCTTAATCTATTCTTTACGGTTTAGCCCAGCAGTGTGAACTGGTACAACTCTAATGGGCTTACGGAGATGCTTAAATGTGCTGTGATAGGCAGTGGTTAAACTGTGACTACCAAAAGTAAATGCTACACTTCTATACCGGACAACCTGGCAAAGCTAAGCCTGACCTGGCAAAGTGTACTGGCAGTAGTTTTGGGATGCTCTGAGTTGAATTAGTGTCTTGACCTGCCACCAACAGAAACTGCAATCCTAAAAAATGTGCATGTCCATACAGTGGTTGTACTTCTACCAAAAAAAATAAACGCCTGCTTTAATATTCAGCCAAGTCATTTCTGTTTCTAGAAAAAGAAATTCCCATGGCTCAGTATTCAGCTTAATCCATTTCTATCCTTCTAAGATAGACGCTGACTACAGACAGAACTCCAAGGACAAGCTTTACAATGATAATTGAAAAAAATCCAATGGACACACAGACTTCTGGTCGGTGCAAAAGGTCTCTTTGCACCGCAGCTTCTGTCTGCCTTCACCTGAGCCTCAAACAGATATCCTCTGGGTTTAAAGAGACCGATAAAAGCATCTGACAAGAGGATTCAAATATCAACTTGGAGAAATGAGAAACGAAACCTTTCAAAGGTCATCCGGCAAAAAAAACGAAACAAGCAGCCCAAAAACTGAGGGCATCAATATTCTCCACCAAGCACATCTGAGAAAAGCTCACAGGCAAACAAATTTAAAGAGCTGTTTACTATTCCACTGTTGAGCCTTCGCAATCACCCAAGTAATGACCTCGTTTAGACACTCAACACTGTTAAAGACGATTACATCGCTGTTACACTCCCTT
>CAEMYA010000126.1:4357571-4385596 GCA_903131615.1 Diplodus sargus
ACTATTCCACTGTTGAGCCTTTGCAATCACCCAAGTAATGACCTCGTTTAGACACTCAACACTGTTAAAGACGATTACATCGCTGTTACACTCCCCTAACGCAAGTCCTCAAATTCTCAACTTACCTGTCCATCTCCGTGCCGACCCTTTTTTTGTCTTTTGTTCCTTCAAACTTCCTTTCATTCTTTCCCCACCTTTCATATTCTGAGTCTCTTGTGTCGCTCCCCTTCTCCCTACTAGCTATCAGAGTGTCCCTGGGTGAGAGGCAAGCAAGGGATGAAGAGGAGGGGAGAAATGAGGAGTTGGAGGGGGAAATGAGGAGTTTGGGGGGGAAATGAAGGTGGATGAATTCACTGAGCTGTGTTGCCTTTTTCTCCGAAAAGTGTGCCTTTCACCCCTTTACCCTCTTCTCCTCTTTTTGTTTCTTCTCATCCTGATAATGGATACTTCTCCTTGGTTGCCTGTCACCATTTTAACATTACTCAAGTACATTTACCCCAATTCTTTCTTACTTTAAGCCCCACGCCCTTCACACACATTTCATATAATACATCTCTGCATTTACACTCTGTTCTCCAAAAAGACAGGTGTCGCACATGGAAGGGAATGCAAATACAGAGTGTACTGCATACAGAAATGTAGTACACACACATCCACATCTAAAGGAAAATATGCTTGTCGCTGCCCAGGAATCTGAAAGCTTCAGTTCATTTTCAAGCGCAGCATTCTCCAGCTACAAAGCGTGCAACTAGTATTTCACCAAAGGGACTGTGGAAGACAGTGAAACAGAGAGATTAAAAGAAAGACTGGCAGAAAAAAGAGAAAGATGGAGGCCCGAAGGGAATAGAGAGCGCGCCACATGAAGGAGTTGACCCACCCGATCATCCATTTACAATACCATCCCCCATTCACTCCAGGCAAAGCTGCCTCGTCCCCTCATTAAGATATCAGCACATCCACCAATTGTTTTATATGTAAAATCAATATTTGGTCATGTCTATCTTATTGTCTTTCTCACACACACCCTCTGAAGCGCTTCACTTCCAAGAGGTCGTCCATGTGGCTGACAGCGGCACTTGCACACACACACGCGCTCAGACGCACTAACACAGGCAAGCACAATCACACTTTGCGCTCATCTTCACACATGACAAATATCTCTCTCACTAGTCACCTCGCTCTCTCTTACACACACACACACACACTCACACCCACCAGCACCACCTGCTTCACTGATGGTACTTCTGCTCTACAACAGCCCCCTCCCATTTCTTGTTGCTCCCACAAATGTTGCCTCCACCCAGTGTTTCCAGCACCTCATCCTCGTATCCAACATCCCTGCAAGCCTCTCCCCTGGCACCTCACTCTAACCTACTACCCAACTGATGCTACCTTACGGCATCACTCTCCCCCAGCGATGCCGTTCACAACCAGCCCTCAGCCCAACCCCCATCCCCTGCTTTCACGGAGTGTGACAGGAGGACAGCCAGCTGGTTGGACAGCACAACACGCAGAATCAAAAAGATACCTGCTACACAAGTATGTATGGAGATAGGGTTGACATGCCTTGGGATGGTGCATTGCCCATGCTGCGACACGGACCGCTGCAGCTGAAAGTGATCGCGTTTCCTGTTCCCCCTCCTCTTTTTTTCCTCTCTCCTCCTCCCTCCTCCTGTCCCTCGCTTTCTGTTCTTCACAAAGCGCTGGGTCTCTCCTTCCTTGTGCCGGTACCCGTGCTCCTATTCGCTCCTCTCCTTCTACCGTCCTCCTTCCCTTTGTCTCACGCTCGCTCTGGCTTTCTCTTCCCTCCGCTGGAACCTCCTTCGCGAGATGGCTGTGGTCCAGCAGCGGCGCTCCTGACAGCACTGCGCGTGTGTGTGACTGCGAGCACGTGTGTGTGTGTATGTGTGTGAGGGAGAGGTTGAGTGGGAGAGCCTGAGTGTGTGTGTGTGTGAGAGAGAGAGAGTGGGGCGTACTCTTCAGCGGTATGAGCCTTGGGAGACTGTGCATGCCGGTGCAGGGATGCTCAGCACACAGCTAAGAATGAAGCACAAAATTTTGCCCATGATAAATTCACACTCTCTCACCCACTCTCTCACACTTGCTCGCTCCATGCCTTATTTCCTCCTCATTACACATCATACTCTCTCTCTCTCTCTCTCTCTTAAAGACACAGGCGGCACGCTGCATTGCTACACGCCTACGGCACATCTCATGATATGGTAATAAAGGGGAGTCCAGGGACATGGTCCTGTGTGGGGCTCAGCAGCTGAGCTAGCAGGGGGGCGGGTGGAGAAATGCTTGAAGCGTCTACTGTACCAGGAACGAGGGAGGATGGGGGAGGGTGGTGCTGGTGATGCGAGGAAGGGAAAGAGAGTGGAAGGGAGATACAAGAATCAACACTTGAAATATCCCCTAGTGACAACAGCAGCTAATGATGAAGCTGTGTTGGGCCCGAGGCGAGGTTGTTAAGATTGGCGCAGTGGCAGGTGAGAATGACGAGAAGGACACCACAGGAGGGCAACCTCAGCATCACTGTGGCCTGTGGCTCTGCACTGCTGGATGTTTGTTTGCAAGCATAAATTATTCTTCTTTTAAAACCTGGCAACAATCATCTCCAGTCACCAACAATCACAGTCCAGAAGTAGGGCAGCGTTGTCTGCTCTTCAAGAATGCCCTTGAAACACAATGGGGAAAAATCCATCCACTGAAATCAATCATGTGCAATACTGTATCTGATAGAGGACAGAAATGAGCTACAAGTAGCTAAGGGCAGCATACAGATGGAGTAAATCAAAGACACATCGTGAAGAAAGTGGTAACTGTCAGGTGTTGTGGGTGAGAGAGACTCAGAGCGTTGCTGTCAAACAGAGAGAGGCATTCGTGGCTAATGGGTGCTGATGAATTAAGAGAGTATGAGAGAGGGAGAGAAAGTAAAATGCCAGTAGATGGAGGGGTAAAAAAAGGATGGAGGGCCATGATGAGAGCGATGAATAATGTATGGTCAGGCTGCATATGACTTACACAGCACACTGGCCTGTCCATCATGTCCAGCTGGCTCACAGACTCAGAGAGAGGATACATCAGCTTGTCAGCTGGCGCCTCTCCACCTGAGCTAAAAACATGTTGACAAACCCTGCAACACATTTACACATTTAGTTTAAAAGACTATTTTCCAGATGCAAGTGTATACTTATGGCTGCACAAATGAAAACATCTTTCACAAGTGTCATAAAATCCAACCTAGGTCATTAAAATTTCAACATCATTGGCAAAAACACATACAATCTGGGTACAATTGCACAAATAGTATGACATTACGTCACAAATGTCAAAGTGTATTCACAGATATGAGCTGAGGCACTTTGTGAGAGATCTAAATTAAAGCCATGCTGTTCTGGGTGCTGGTGCTGCTGGTGAAAATGGTGTCGCCCAGTAGGGGTTTGTTACTATTTATAGGCCATGATTCATACTGAGATTGGAACAGTTTTTAAATCGAATTAGTTTTAAAGCAACAAATGAGATTTTAATTCCCCTAAAGCGCAGGATGACATACCTGCAGGGGGCTGATCAGCACCATAATTACATCACAGGGATTATTATTTCAGACTCCACAAAACACCAAAACTCTGATTTTTAAAACATGCAAATTTTCCACACATCTGAAGATTGTAGGCTATGCTAGAGGCAGGCCACTACAAGTAGTAACTTAGCAAGTGTTGACATTTATTTTTGCACCAAAATATCTGTGCAGTAACCCCATATCCTTTTATCTAAAATCAAATTTACTGTTTGTCTATCTTACATGAGCACTCTAGCACACTTGCAGGAACATGGTACTCAGTCACAGATGAGGGAGCCTTTGGCTTGAGGCAGACTTGTTAAAGCAAATCCTTACAAGAACCCTCTCAGAGATAAAAAACAATGATGTCTTCAAGTGATCCAAGTCAACTTTTACCAGGAGTGTTTACCAGGAATCAAATAGTTACAGCATAAGATGTGCGGGGCTCATTGATAAAATAAAAGGTGTAGTCAGTTAATATATCCTCTAAAATGACTGATATAAGAAAGAAAGTTTAACAGACTCCTGAAATTAATGTGACCCAATTCGATAGAGAGAAGAGATATCACTGTGTGCCAGTAGAGACAAGGGATGTTAATGATTAATCACTTATTGATTATCACAGTTTTAATTTCCACTAATTCAAAATGTAGTAACCAACAATCAAGGATGAGCACAAATACATCAAAAAGTATCTTCTTACAAATTGTAAATACTTGCTTATCAAATATTTAAAAAATAAGAAACAAAACACTTGATTAAAATACAGGTCATATATCATTAGAGTTTAGCAATTTAGTTCCTTGATATGGGTTTGATTTTGGTGGGTAAGTTGTGAATACAGACAGGAGCACCACAATTAAAATCAAGTCATTATTTTGTGTATTTAGTTAATCATTCTATTAACTTGGTGCTTTTAACTCCTTAACTAGCAGGGTTAGGGTTAGGTCTGACAGCTTTAAGTCTGATTTTGTGACAGACGTGGATGATGTTTTCTAGTGGGAGACGTCCAACATATGTCCAATGTATATTATCAATGATTAACTGACAACTGCTTGTTAAGACAGCGAACTATAAATTATAGAAACTGTTTAAACATCTGTAGTTGAGACACCATCTTGCAGAAACTACAATTTGGGCGCTGACATTGGTTACATTAATTTGCAGATATGATTCCCCAGCAACGGTTGTCAATTTAACAGGTGAAAAAATGAGACAGAGAGAGCTTTTTTAGACTTAGAGTTTAGCAAATGCAAGTACTTTGTCAACATGAATGCCATTTACATATTCCAGGCCTAGTGCTGACATTTCAGTAATGATTAAGGATAAAACTAAAAAATCAAAAAATCTGTGAAGTGCTGTTCAAGAACGTAAAACGGCTGCTAACAAAACCGAGGTTGATCTATTTGAGCCCTGACTTCTCTATGTAGATCCTGCTGTGGCTTTTTTATTGGTCCATTTCATGTGATATACAATATGTTGACATGAAATACCACAAGCCCAGCATGTGCACTTGGCAGGCAAAATATATATGCCAATTTTAAATCTGATTACCCCCTGTAAAACCAATGCTGCGTGGCTATAATTCTTGTTGTACAGCTGCATAAAACTAATAAAAAAAAACAACATAAATCTGCTATGGTGGGTCTAATAGATTATCAGCCCCAGGGCATTGTCATGTTGTGATAATTGTTGTGATCTGCATCATTTGGTAAACAACTAAACAAACCACTGTCTGATAGATTGTTTAAGAACACAATACAGGAGATAATGTAGTGGTGACAGCAAGTTTTTCTTGAGGCCTTCAATATCTTAGAGCATGAAGATATAATTTTACAAGTTTTAAATTCATGGTCTCAAAAGTAATTTTTGATAGGAGTTAAAGGAAGCCAGTTTGTCCTGGTTGTCCTCCTTCTCTCCATCTCAGCTGTGCGAGCTCATCGACCCAGAAACCCTTCAGCACATTCTGTTGCACAATAGATCTGTACTCGCTTCGGTGGAAACTAGCCATCTGAGGTTATTAGAGGGGGGCTGGGGAGGAATGTCAACGACGGTGTGATTTGGATGCGGGAAGACAAGACAACCTGGACAGGCAGGAGGCAGAGGTGTTCTTATTGTATGAGAGACAGGGAAAAGGTAACTGCCATCAAATATCAATCATCTTTCCACCTTTCACAGTGGGAAGAAGCACGCCTTGAGCACACACATGCACACAGTTTCTTATGTGTCACTGTAACCTTCACAAAAGATGACACAGTATATTCAGAGCTAGTAGCACAGCGGGTAGGATCCTGTGGGTAGGCAGAGAATAAAGTAAGAGGTCATGTGTAGGCCCAGATGTCTACAATGATGGATATCACTCTAAACCTGCAATACACAGCGAACCAAGACTGTTCCAATTATATGACAAACATTTATCATCCAACCGCTGCACAAAACCAGCAGTGGTACTGCTGCTCGTGCACTTTTGCCCCTTTCTCCAATGGAAACAAAAGAGAAAAATGTTTATTGGAGCCAATGAGCCATATTCAGTTGGCCGACTCACAAAGAACGATACATTAGACACAAAGCCTGACACCAGCTATTATGTGTAATATACTACAGTATGTGTGGGCCACGTGCCGACTCCTGTGTGGACATGGCACTGCTAGGAACCTCTCTCCAAGAGGAGGTGAACTGCCTCCCCTGTCTGCATCTGGGTCCTATTCCACGTGCTCCCTGTTTCCCTGTTTCAACACTGGCGTTACATTGCTATTGTTGCTTGTTTCCAACAGTGACAGTGTTGGCTGGGGATGTTTTTATCTTGTGGGTCTGTGTGTGTCATCATGACAAAATGTACTGGAGATGCCTATTTCCTTGGGACCTACCACAGATGCATTTGGAGTAGTTTGTTGTGTGTTTATTTGTCTGTCTGTGGACAGATTCTTTTGAACAGGAAAGTGTCACCACCGGGCAAGATGCCATTACAGGTGTGCAGTTCAAATCAGGGTGAAGGCCAGTTAAAAGATTAGCATGGTCTGAGTCAAGGATGTTCAAAGTCGGGGGGGAGGAAGTCACTTAACATGGCTCACATCTGTTTCAAGTTGTGGATCACTGTATCCAGTTAAATCCTTCCCATCCACTTTAGCATAGCTGTTATTGTTTCCCCATGTCTGTCTGTCACAAAACTTTACAGGTGTGTAGTGATCAAAATGAAGGCTGAGTTCAATGATGGGCATGGTCCAATGGGAGAGTACTCAGAACTACTGCAATATTGCAGTAATGATGACTGGAACGTGAACATATTTTCACGCATCACAGCTGGTTTGATTCATCGCAAGACGGTGTCCAGTTCTACTAGTTTTAATGTTAACATGTTCTTTTAATCACTTTCGGGTTCATCTTTGCATGAAAGGTGCTATGACAACAAGCTATTTATATTATTATTTTTAACATTATTATTATGGAAAATGTATGAGTAGTTTCTCAAATTTGATCCCTTGCTGGATATGAAACTGCCTCAGAAAAGTTAGATGATCAATAAAACTAGCATCACCTCTACCTACAACATTTAAAATCCTTCTTACAGGTTTATGCTTTGATGAAAACAATAATAATATATAAAGGAGCAATTCCTCTCACTTAATGTTAGCTATTTGTAATTTTTTAGCCTTTAGCTAAATTAAGATTCTGAATGTAAAGCTTTTACATGTAATGGAGTTGCACTTTTTTTCTGTGTGCCTTTAAGTGCTGAGAAAACACTTAAAACTGCTGCAACAACTAGAAGGAATTATTTCACAAGTGATAACAACAGCAACAAAATTCAAATATATGCTAATGGGAGCATAAGAGCAGAAATTAGCTTCTAGAGGCGCCAAATCGTGGCGGCTAGCAGCCGTTAGCCTCGTAACTAAGCTAGCTAATGTAGCCGAGCAGAAGCGCCATTTTAGTTCAAATAAATAAGATAACCCTACCTTATCCCGTGAGTGCGCTGTCATTTGGCTTGAGAAAGACATGAGGAATAAACGAGGAACTTAGTTAGGAACAAAGCTGTCCCTTAAAAAAAGTGTTGGTCGGTGAGATAAACAGAGAGATGACGTAGCGCCGCCTCCTCTCAGAGAATGTGCTGGATGTCAGTTACTGTGAGTGACAGGCAGGTGTTTCTTCTTCTCTGGACCGAATAACTGATCCGACCTGAACATGGCAAAGGTATGGAAGCCCATTTGTGCCAGATTAAGATTTAAAAAAAAAAAAAAAAAAGGATATTAAGCATGGTGAATCAAAAATATGAGATAGGATGTCATAATGTTCAAAAGTTGAAACAATTAGATAAAATGTAATTAGTATGAGATAAGAATTTTAAGTCATAAATACTATGAGTCAAAAGTCGATAATGTGAGATAAAAAGACAAATTATGGAATGGAAAGTCAAAATCATGAGCTAAAACGTATGAGATTCAAATGTCAGAATTATGCAATAAAAACTGAAATTATGAGGTAAATGGTAGACATTGGTAGACAGTAGACATTCCAAATAATGTATACTATTGTAGAATCTATAATACTTTTTTTAAGATTATAGAACATTGGCAAAAACTGGAAAAGGACAAAGCCATTGACAGGCCATTATACCTATAACTAACTGTAACCCGAGGAAGCCATCCCATGTATCTATGGACTCCCCAATGGTGGCCAACCTCTACATGAAAGAAGCTAAGAGCAGAGCCATGATTACATTCACAGTAACTGCTCCTAGCCACTGGTTCAGGTATGTGGATAAAACCTGGATCAAAATCAGAACCAGGGAAGTGGAAGCCTTCACAGAACATGTAAATGCTGTGGACAATAACCCCAAGTTCACGCAGGAAGATATCAGAGGAGACAGTCTGCCCTTCCACACTGAAGAAGACAGAAGCCTCAACATGGAGGTGCACAGAAAAACCCGCACACAGAGATCAATACTTTCTGTTCGACTCTCACCACCCGCTGGAGCACACGCTGGGGGTCATCAGAGCCCTAAACCATCGGCTGAGACCGTGCCCACTAACTCAGAGGGTAAGGAGAAGGAACAGAAGCACATCAGGGGAGCGCTTAAAACCTGTGACCCAAACTGGACCTATGTCAAAACCTCTAAAAGATCCAGAGCAGACAGAGAGTAGGAGACGAAAAAAACTTTACATCATTCCTTATTATGTGGGAATATCTGCGAAACTCATCTTCAGTAAACATCAGATCCCAGTTCACTTCAACCCTACCGACACGGTGAGGCAGAAACTTGTCCATTCTGAGGAAAATACATCCAGGCATGAACAGAGAAATGTAGTTTATGCTGTTCAGTGCATCAGAATTTGTCAGGTGATGATGTTTTGTATTAGAACCTTTAATCTGCAAAGTAGTCAAGGTTCACCAGTGACTCAAGCTGTCAGATAAATATAGTGGAGAAGAGCTGTACAATATTTGCCTCAAAAAGTGCAGAGAAAAAAATATTTTTTATTGATGTATAATGGAAGACACTCACAAGTTAAAACAATATGATTGTTCACATAATAAATCTAATAAAACAGGAGGATGGAGGAAAAATACAGCAAACAGGAATTACATGTTATATACACGTGGTGAAATAATATAACACTGTTCAAACTAATATAATACAATGGTGACTACTTTTATTGGCAAAGCTTTTATTCAAATTGAATGTTCTATCTTCTTTTTTCACAGGCAGTGGACGTCTCGCTTCGACCACCTGACCACAGGTTCAGTGTGTTTTATGAAACTGAAGACGTCCTCGCCTCAGCGCTAGTCCACTGCCAATCAATCGGACAAATTCAGTGGTTTCCATGGTGATGCAAAAAGGCTAGAGATGACTCGTCTTTATGAAAAGGTGCAGTCACTGGTGAACTCTGTTTCCGTGTGTGGGTGGATGGACAGGGTTTTAAAATACCAAGCCTCGGCCGCGGACACACTGCTGGGCACCGTCTGTGACTTCTGCAGGCCAACAAAGGCAAGTGACCACTGATGCTATACATAAAGCCAATGAGCATGTATAGGAGATGATGCAGTGGATAGTAAAGATTTACTGCAGTACACCGAAGGAACACATTTCTATATTAACACCTATATAGAAAAAGAACTTCACACATGGAAGCATATATTGATTTAAAAAAAAAAAGCTTTTTTTTTCTTTATCGTTGCTTAAAATTCACACCAGGCAAAGATCAAGCTCATATGAGATACTGGAGGATGTGTATGTGAGTACTTCTTCACTTACAATTCATTATTCGATATTTCAATCAGTAAAATGAGCATTATAACAACCTTAAATATCCACCTCAAGTAAGAATCCAATATAAATTCTTATAATAGTAGAAGTACAATGAGCTGAAAAGTACTAGTTCTGGAGGAAAAGCACCCTGGCTGATGTATTATGGTAGGTGATATTATCAGTTTGCATTGATGAAATGTAACTTAGTGCTGATCTTAACTACAAATTTGAGGTACTTGTACTACTACTACTACTACTACTTGGGTATTTTCATTTTTGGCCACCTCATACTTCCACTCCCCATGTTTTATTGGGGCAAACATTGTGCTTTTTACTCCACTACATTTAACTGATAGCTTCAGTTACAGGTTGCATGCTATATCTGAGCTAAAGTAGCATTTTTTAAAATTAATTTATTTTATCAACAATCTGATATAAAAAAAAAAAACTATCACAAAATGCTGAATATGCGATCTGATATCGGCCCATAGTATACTGTATACACACAATATCTGACACTTTAAGACTTTCACTCAAGGACTATTTATATTTACACATTTCGTTTTACTTATGACACCACTGAAAGATTGTTAATAGTTATGCATCAATTCTTATGCCTTATTTTGCTGTTGTAGCAGGTTGAGGTGGAGGTATTAGTTATTGGGACATATATTTATTTATATATACATACAAGTAAGTAGTTCAATCCAGTGGTTCCAAATTAAGGAGTCAGGGATAGAGCAGGGGTCACAAGATAAATCACAGAAGTTTTTAAATGATTAAGGTGTGAGTTTCTGCTCAGAAAATGGGTTTTCGTTTTTACATATTTATATATGTATATATACTTTTGTCTAATCTTTGCTTTTCCTGTGAAATATTGGACATAAGGCCTCAAACAGTTCAAAAAGAATGTGAATCACTACTTTAATTTGAAAAAAGCATAAAGTTTTACAAGCTTATATAATGTTTTTAAAGGAAAAATCATGAACAAAAAAAATCAGAATGCAGAATGTCAAATAAATGCAGTCAAGGAAGAAAAGCACAATATTTCCCTCTGAAATGTAGAATAGACATGTGAAGTAGCATAAAATGAAAATACTCAACCTCAACACTGTTCGTGAGTAAATGCGCACGGTTACTTTCCACTACAGGAGGTAGAGGTCAAAGTAGAAACAATGTCACTGCAGAGAGAGATGCTGCTGAAAGAGGGACAAGCACAGCTGGGTGAGCGAAGGGTTAACGTGCTGTGAAAGTACTGGGTGTGATGTCACACATCGAGGTGCGATTTAGTGGATCAACGTGCCAAAGGTCAAGTGTATCGCCTCGAGTGTGATTCTGCAAATCCCATCAGAATTATGTCAGGTTCATTTGTGCTGTTCTCTGAGAGGCTGGGATAGATCGTGGCGGGAGAGATTGACACAAAAAAAAAATGATCACCTCAACTCACCTTGAATTACAAATCAGGATCTTTCATATAAAAATATTGCTGGATCAGGTCTTGTAACTCAGACGTAAAGGACAACTGGCAGCCAGTGCAAGAGGAGGAGGGATGTGATCACAGGCTGACCTCTGTTCAGTTTAAGAGCCAAGAGGCAAAATAAACGTGGAGCCACTCCCTCATCCCTCTGCACTGTATCACAGTCCACGTCTTGTCTCCTGCTCCCCGTGTCTACTCAGTCTCTCTCTATAAATACATAAGGTGCTGTTTCCAAGGTAACAACTCTATGGAGAATCGGCCACCTGAAATCTAGATGGAGCGGAAAAAACAGGGTGAACGGGGGTCTGCAGGCTATTGGATGGTCGGGAGAAGACCCTCATCTTCACTGCGTCACCATCTGTCCAGCTCTGTCCCCTGGGACTACAGCCTTTATTAACCCAGTACAAGCTGTACCTTAGACCACTTGTGTCAGGAAATAAATGTCTAAGATGGGTCACATTAGTGTCTCTGGTGTTTCATCTGGAGCTGGATGGATCATTTTAAATACCTAATGTCACCTCATTCTCAGCTCTACATCTGGAATTATCCTGTCGACGTGGTCTTGTGTAAAGTCCAGAGCAGGAAGATCTCACTTGGAGCGCATTTTGAAGCCTTGGAGAATTCAATTTAACACATTCGACATTTGACATCATTAAACACATTGACAGAGTGCATGTTCACTGCGTTATTAGAGTGGAAATGACAAATAACAACTGTAGAATCTGTTTTGGTAGTGAATGTATCAACAAAGAGCCCCTTTAATATCAGTGTCCTGGTCTGGAGATGAGTCTGCCTGCAAACGATGAAGAGTACATTTACCGTTTTGGTGAATCATTTCCTGTTTGTTAATTAGTTAATTTTAAAGAAGTCAATGCAGGAGGCGTCCTCTCTGACATACTCGTGTGTATTTAGATGTGCTTAATGCCCTCCAGTGGTCGCAGCCAGTCAGTTCAGCATTAGGTTGCATTGGTCTATTAAGGAATATGTGCGAATCTGTATCGACCCGCTCATCATCCTGACATTTCTGAGAGTAGTGATTTTCCAAAATTTCAACATTAAAGCCTTGATCGGGTGAGAAGCTCCAGTAAACAGATGGTTAATAAAAGTTCCAGTTTATTGTTTTCTTGTGGTCACAGCTTAAATCTATAGCTTAACATTTCTTTATACTGATTATTTTTGTCATTTACATCTATAAATATCAATTTATATCCTGATGATAAACTGTTATCAAAACAACATAAGCTGCTATGTAATGCACCCCAGTGAAGATTCAGGATCACTACTGAGCACAATAGCACAATATTCATCTATTATATTATTTGATATATTAAGATAATACTGGCATGTTAAATTATGTGAGCTTGTTTTAAAATGTAATCTCAGTATGACTTTGTTCAACTTAACCGTAAAGAGGGTGAACACGATATGGTGATTACAATCATTTTAAGTGCTAAATGGTAGGAAACAACCGTAAAATGACTCTGAAACTGATCTCACACTAGAACTACCATGACCTTGATGACAGAGAATCTCCAACAATAGCAATTATTTGTACATTGCAATGGGATTTAATAGGAAACATCATTTTTGCACCACAATTTTTAATTTGCACAAAAAAAGAAACAGTAAAATCATGATGATGTGAGGTTTGTTGGAGTCTTCACCAAACAAACATGTTTTCTTACATCAGCAGAACATTTGTAATCCATAACATCTCTGCAGCGCTTCATTGTCTCACACATTCTACATTAATCAAAAGAAATTGCAGCTTCGTGCAATTTGGAGATTGCATTTAGCTATACTGCGATTTCAGTCATATTTTGATTAATCGAGCAGCCTGAAGTGTAAAGGGATTCAATGGATGACATTCATCACTGAGCACAGACGATCATTTCTCATATGAATACATTTCATGTTAATGAAAAGGCAATGAAGGAGATGTACAATAGAGATCTCTTTATTATAGTGCATTTATCAGATGTTACAAGATGAGTTTAAAAAAGCGCAAAAAGGTAATCAAGAAATACATATGCACATACCTTGTCATTTGTACAGAAACGATCTTGAAAATTAAAGCTTCACATCTGAACAAGGGTAGGTGGATGTCAAGTTAAAATACATTTTCTTACAGATTATATACACATTTGTAATTCTTGCTGCATACCAGATCATGTCACTTATCCTATGAACTCTACAGATGTTTACTTAACATACAAAGGACAAAGAAAGCCCAAAAGAAGAGTCAATCAGTTACTCAAACTTTTCAAGAAAACACCTAAATGTCCAGTTGTAGAAACAAAAAAAAGGGAAAATGAATATTCCTTTAGAGGTCAGTGTTCATTCAGTCAGGACTGTGCACAGTTCAAGATGATAGAAGAGCCTTAGGGGGGGAATGGATATGTCGGAAATGGTCTTGTTACTGGGTTAGCTGTTGCAACATTCATACTTGCACACTTAAACTGCTGGTTGAGAGCAACATGAAAGGTTATTGTTGAAGTTCTTTGCAAAGGCTGATGGATAAACTGCAGTCTTCACATAGGCCTGTGTTGTTCAAGCTGATGAGGCTGTGCAAATGGCATCAGAGGGAGATGTCAATTACCCCAGGGGGGAAGTGCCCGAGCTACATGTAGGAACAAGACCATGAAGCCTGAAGCAAAGAGGAAGCATTTACAGTGCTGATTCGTACAGCAGGCCAGCGCAAACACTTCCAGTTCAACTGTACCGTCTATCACAACGCTGACAATTTGTTCAAGAGCACGTGTGTCCTCACAAGAACAAAAGGAGGCGGGCAAATCCAAAACCGAACCAAACACAACAAGCCCTTTCTGAATGCAACCAATTGGTCCCGAGAGCATTTTACTCAAAAGACTGCACACCTGGCACGTCAGCTCACGCGTAAAGAAACCAGGTCAAGTACATTTACAGTAACGTAAAAAACAACAACAAAAAAAAACAGATCCTTACTGAAAGAACATCATACGAGAGAGAAAGACTATTAGTAATTAAAAAGCCAGAGTGGGAGCAACTCTAAAAAGGCCTCACTGTTTTAGTGGACTGGATGTAGTTCAAACTCACACATTCACCAATAGTGCCACACTTGACAGACCCCCACATGATTTAAACATGACGCATTTGTTGCCTTTTCTAGAGCCAGACATGACGGATAGTTTAATCTCCATCAAAATAAATATTAGTCAAAACCATGACGGGGGGGGGGGAACTCATCTACAGAAACTGGGCACTATGTAGTTTCAAGAAATTCAAACTCAGAATATTTACAAAATGAATTATAATGATACACACTTATATATTTTTTTTCTTCTTTTTATGAATAAACAAGCTTTTCTCAGAGGAAAATAAGGTCCCCAGAACACTGTTTGAAGCTAGAAAGGTGGCGGGGTCCACCAAATATAAACAAAGTAAAACAGTACAAGACTGTGTTGTCCTTTAAAATCAGTCTGTTTATTCAGTCATGAAAACCAAGAATTTATTTTTTATTTAGGCATAACAAAAATCAGTGTGCTTCTGATTAAAATGTCCTCCCTAAAACTACATAGTGCACCTTTAAACTAAGAATCTGAAGAGTTGAACTGTTGAGAGAAACTGAAGCCGTCATCACCAAAACTCATTATCAAAAGAATGTGAACTGCTCTGGGATGTCAGGTACTTTATTGTATCAAACATGACACGGTTACACTGTGTGGCTTCTCAGAGTGAATTAACTGTTGTCAACAAGGCCTTAATGTCACTAGCAGATGTAAAAACTGAATGAGTGGCTGTTGAGACCAGTGCCTTTGGATGTGCTGAGAGTTAACTGTTTTCAAGGCACAGCAGGGCTGCTCCCACTCAGCTCACACACATATTCATTCATCCTAAAATAGTCATTCAAACACACCCACACAGAACACAGAGATGCTGGGAAGCACTGGCCAACAAGTCCAACGCTCCAGGTGAAAGAGAAGAAAGTAGAGGAGAGTCAGACCAGGACCAGTGCTGCCTCCCATCACACTGCAGACAGAGATGACAGACAGGAGGTAGAGTGATGGATCATTTTTGGCCCTTAAGCTGGTTTGAAAGCCAGTCTAGACCCTCGTAGAGACCGTCTCCACTAGTAGCGCACGTGGCCTGGATATACCAGTGGCGGTTTCGCAGGGAGTGCAGGCCCAGCTTGTCTGTGATCTCAGCTGCATTCATGGCATTGGGCAGGTCCTGAAAGAGAAGAAAACGCAACACTTAATTCAAACTATAACTGCTGATTTTCAAACAGCTTTGTATTAGGCTTAGGCAATACGGCTGAAAAGTCCATCACAACAGGAAAGTTAATTTTTGATCGATGTCAATTTTTTAAAATTATATAATTTTCAATGACCAGGAGAATTTGGTTGAGTTTAATAAGCCCCGTGAGACTCCTCCAGTGAGGAGCAGCTCGGAGGATGAGTGACACCAAGAGGAGCAGCAGGTGATCAGGACAGAGGCCAACAAGGTCAGCGTGTTTGCTGGCGTAGCTGTCGCTCAAAGGCTGCCATATCAGACTGAAGTAATTAACAGAACTACTGTGTGAGTTAACCATTTGATTCAAGAAGTGAACAGAACCGATGAAGCATACTATAGAAAATTATTAAGTTCATAAGATTTATTGATTGAATATTTGCAGACTGAATATTTCAGGGACAAGCCCACTTCTCTAATCTTTATGACGCAGCTGCCATCTTTGTTTCTTTAGTAGAGGGCCAGACCCTTGTTCACACATCAGTGGCCAAGTGATGGAGACCAAGTTCCAAGTTTTTTTAACAATACTGAGTCAAACTCACCTGTTTGTTGGCAAACACAAGCAGCACAGCATCCCTCAGCTCATCCTCAGCCAGCATTCTCATTAGCTCTTCCCTTGCCTCTCCAACTCGCTCTCTGTCATTACTGTCCACGACAAAGATGAGGCCTGAAATTGGAAGACATGATGATTGCAGGAAGGAACTGAATTAAGATCTCCACACGCATTAGCCCAACATTGAGCTAAAGCTTGTGCAACAGACCTGAAGAGATCTAGAATCATCGGGAAGACTCTCACCTTGTGTGTTTTGGAAGTAATGCCTCCAGAGTGGCCTGATCTTGTCCTGACCACCGACATCCCACACTGTAAAACTGATGTTCTTGTATTCTACCGTCTCAACATTAAAACCTGCAGATTAAAGTGAAAATAGAGAAATGAAGAGTTGTTGCACTGTATGGTCGTTTATTTCCATCCACTGAGGTGTAAGCTACAAATTTCTCGTTAAGATGCCGGAGATGACTCACCGATGGTAGGGATTGTGGTAACAATTTCTCCCAGTTTGAGCTTGTACAGGATGGTGGTCTTTCCAGCTGCATCCAGTCCTACCATCAGGATCCTCATTTCTTTCTTTCCAAAGAGATTTTTAAATAAGCTTTGAAAACCCCCCATCTTGGCTCACCTGCAGAAAGACAAACAATAATAAGTGTTTAGGTCCCTAAAAGTATCGACACCATACGGAGAGCTCATCTCGTATAAAAAGGCCTACACCAAACCAAAATCATAAAAACTGATGCCAATGAAAGCTGACTGTTAGGTCTACTGTGTCTAAGCTGCACAACACAATACACAGCATAACCTGGAGGTCAAGAGGCCAGACTGGAAGACAAATGCAATCAGTTGCATTTAGCCTCTATCACTGTCTGTCTGTACTGTATGGTCACCTCAGCCTACGCAGTTTATGAATGAGTAGGAGCCCAGGCCCTGGTTTACTTATCATTTAGACTTTAACATTTCTAAAATGATACATTTATATATTAAATATTATATGCTTTAATGTCTGATAACATTAAGTATTTAATTTACAAAGACCTGAAACTGAATTTAGTACAAAGAATTTATAACTGTTTAAAGCTCTAAATGACCAACACATTTTTTTCTTAATCCAATTTCTGTCCAGGCTTATCCTAACACTCAGCAGATTCTAAATCCTTAATAAGTATGATCAATGACAGGAAAATAAAACGGGACATAAACAACAAATACTGTCAGTATATTCATCGAGTTGTTCAATGGCCAACTGTGGGTTTTCCTCCACCTACCACCAGCTTATACTCCAATCATTTCAAGACTTACACAATGTTTGTTGACAACTACAGACAGCGTGCCTCAGCTTGTTCTGCTCAGCTGTGTGTTAAATGCACAGGCTAAGAATGCAATTGTGATGAGCACTGCTAAGTAAAAGAGAGCACATTCCTCCAGTTCAGAAACAGCACGAATGAGGAACTTAGATGACAACATGCCTTCTGGCTGTGTTGGATTCTGGACAACTGCATCTATTGTCAGTGAAGAAATTGTTATCACTGCATTGTGTGCCACAGATCTGTATCTACGTGATTGTTGGCTGACATGCAAAAGGACCAGTCTAGGAAAAAAAAGCCTGTTTGTTTTAGTTCTGGATGAAGACACCAAAACTAGCATTTTACCAATTATGTTGTCAGTTAAACTGTAGCTGTACAGGAATATGTACAGTACACCACAGTCTACTGTAGGGCTGCACTTTTAATTAATAGAGAAAATTATTCAGATCAATTAATTAAAATGTCTGGTTTATCAAGTGTCACGATTAATCCGAACCGAAGTGGACATCTCTTAAATTCTTTTGGACTAACCGTCCAAAACCCATAGATATTCAGTGAATAGTTAGGGGGGTGTTCCAGGATGTCTTAATGGGTCTGTATTGGCTCAAATAAAGCAGATTGAAGTGATTCTGTTCTTTACTATACCAGCTATGTCTTGTACACCTCAGCCTGCTGCTCTCCATATTGACAGCTGGCTCTACAGTGCAGCACTTCACTGCATGATGAGCGAGAGGAAATTTCAGTGTGTGAATGTAAAAACTGATTTGGTGGCACTGACTGTGCTCCGGCACCAGGGTTGGCAAAACAGAATAATAGATAAATAAATACAAAGATGACACCGTTAGCTCACCTCTATATTGTTATCAAGGAGCTATGATTATATTCATTGTCCATTAATCTGCCAAACATTTTCATAATTAATGGTTTAGTCTATAAAATGTCAAATAATTGTGAACAATGCTCATCACAATTTCACAGCACCCAAAGTAACATCTTCAAATAGCTTATTTTTTTCCAACCAAGAGTCCAAAACCAAAAGGCTTTTCGTTCACAATCATATATGATGAATAAAATCAGCAAATCCTTACATTCAAAGAACCTGGAAAGCGCCAATGTATGACATTTGCACTTGAAAAATGACTGCAACATATAATTGATAATCAAAAGAGTGGGGGATTAGTATCAATTGACTAATTGCTACAGCTCCACAATGCAATATTTCAAAATAACTTTCGACACTACAGCATGTACTCATGACCAGCAGCTGAGGCTTATCATATGCCAACCACATTTCAAGCTCACCAACCCAATCCTACAAGGACATTTACTGAAACCACTACAGAGGTTGAAGAAATGCATGCAGACTGGTATAACTTGATTATTGCACACAGCACCAGCAAGTTAACATTTCTAAAGTAAAAACCTTATTCATGCCCGATTTCTCAACATTACATGAAGTCCTTGCGAGTGTACATTGCAGGTGAAACAGTGTGGTAATATCACCAAACGTGTGTGATTGCCCCATCTGTGGTCAGAATGCAATGTGGTAAAATGCTAAGGATTCATTAACAGGGAGGCTCAGAGTACATGTAGGAGCTACTACTAACTTTATCCTTAGCTTTTAAGATGGATCTATGCTTTGGTTTAACACGACAGAGTAGATCATGTTAAGAAGAACATTTTTTTAATGACTCCATGTAAATGTGCCAAATAAAAGCTCACATTGACTATTACATTTTTAAAACATAGATTAATAAAAACAGACTAAAGACGGAAACACCTTAAAGATTAATAAACATTAAACATTTTGGTGCAACACATTTAGCAGGGACCTGGCCTGTTTGTCCAGGTGACGGCATGACAAAGCATGCAAACAACCTCGCGTCTGCTCTCCCCATTATGTTTTCAATAATCCAAACATCGCACACACAAAGCTGTAAGAGGTAATTACCGAAAGCATAATCAAGTATACAATCAATATGATATTAGGATTTACTTACTGAATTTTAATTTGCCAAAGTAAATACAAGACTAGTCCTGTCTGTTGCATTTAGGATTCTGAAGACTATGAAGGCTGATGACTGTAAACTGCAGCCCTGTGATGTAGCACAGCCAATTATAAGTCAGTTGAGGCCAACTGTCAAATACAATGGCGACACAACAAAGGACCTAACTCACATCTATTAACACAATACAGTAAGACCAGACAAGGAGCACTTGGAAGAATATTATACCTGAGGCTAAATTTGTGTTCACATTAGTGAAGCCTCGACACGTGCCAGGTAACACAACCAAGAGCTGAAGTGCACCTTCCGCAACCATCCATGGGACATTATTTCGAGAAAAAATATGTTCGGTAGTGAATGGAGAGGGACAAATAAAATTCCGATTCTGCTTAAATTGTGCAATGAATTACACACATTATTATCATTTGAATTTTGTAATATTTCAACTTGAGAAAGTCACAGTCATCTCATTGAATGAACAGACAACAAAACCCTTATCCTAAACCTAGAACTGATTAATTCTCCTTCCACATGACTGCAGTTGTGAGCAGATGACCAGATTTAGTGTTATTTTCACATATGTTAGTACTTTTATTTGGGAATATATACATCATCTGTCTTATTTTCCCACCAGCATTAATATTAAACATAATTTCGTGTTTTAATAGTCAAATTCTCTAACTGTCATTTAGGGTAAGGCATGAGTTACACACACGAGGATGTGCTGTCAAACAGCCCCTCCTTTGAGTAAACATGACTGACTGGTTCTTGTTAATGCAACAAGATTAAGGAAGTAGTCATCGAGGTTTTTGATTATACTACAGAATAAGTATTCACAGTCTGAGAGCATTTAAAAGCTTGTGAAAACAAAGGGTGCAATGTAAAAATGTAGCGTTTCTTTATTGACTAAGAAAAGACACCTACATTTACAGCACATACATAAATTAAAAAGGCATCATCTGTTTGGCACTACTAAAATTGATCCTTAGGATTACTTCGGTCACTTGAATCCTCCACCCTCAAAACAATATGTAAAGATCGACATCTTTACCATCACCTTATTGAAATTACACATTTGTTGACACTCAGGTACTTTGAATGAAGTGTACTTGTTCCAATATCCCTTACCGGTAACGGTGAATTAGTCTTTGGTTGGGTAATTAAATATCTTTTACCTGGCATTATCAATGAGCTAACATTAGCTATGGGGTTAAGAATCTGTTACGTTGTGGGCTGCTTGCCACAGAGCAGGAAGAGGAGTTGGCGTTAGCCCTGTACCCAAATGGAAGCTCGTTCATGTTAGCTAACGCTTCCTCCTAGCCTAGCTAGCTAGATCTTTTAGGAAACAGTGATGAACGTTAAGATGAACCAAAACAGCGCACAGACACATAACCCCGTACGCACAAAGATGAAACTGTCTTATAATTTATCTGAGTATTATTCAATATGAGTTTATACTTTGAAGTAAAATGTTAAAAACTTCCGCATCACAGTCGTGCTAAAGTTAAACTGCTAAGGAAACCGCTCACCAACTGTCCCAGGTGTCCGGCTTCAAGCTTCCACAACTCAGAGGAAAGTGTCACTATAAAGAAACCAAAAGGCTCTTTCGCTCCATCCTTATTAACATTAAATTAATATCTATGACACACCTATATTAAACGTCTCCAAATAATATGTATAGATACCTTTTAGTATTGCTTCTCGATCCTTCGCCGCTTGTCCTGTTCAACAACAAAATGGCGTTTTCCGGCGTCTTCGTCGTCGTCTTCTTCTTCGTCATCACAAGCGTCTCTTTCTTCTTCGTGGCGTTTCAACGAAGGTGGCGGACGTCGAAACGGTGCAACAGCGACACCACAGAGTACGGAGCTGTTGTCAAAGGGTCCCCATTAATCACATTTGAGTAAAAATAAAGATATTGTGTTAAATTATTAACTCATTATTACTTTAAAAGCGAATTTTACTTGAGTATAAATATGGTACTTCTCTCTCAATTTCATCTTTAGTTGATATTTTTAGTTACTGGTTACTTTGCAGATTACACCCTGCATCAGAGCCAGAATGGAGCGTTATGAAACACATCTGTTTTAATTGGTGATCGAGAAAAAAAATCACTGATTCTGTTGATAAGAAAAGTTTGATAAACATTCCCAGTGGAAAATAAACCCTTGTCTGTGCAGAAAGAATTGAGACCCATAAGCCTCACTACTGAAACAAAGAGTAGACATCAGGGTTTGAGGACATATAAACTTACAATCATTTTGGCAAAGGTCTGATGCCAGTCTAACCGGTGCGACTGGTAGCTTGTTGTACGAGTACATCCTGTCAGTGTAAAATATCACTGAAGCTTTGGGCCATTAAATAACCAGTGTGACAACACATTCTAACATAAGCCAATGCAAAAAAATCTGTCCTTTAATATACTTTTTAATGTGATGTGTTAGAAATACCAAACATCTGTAACTTTGACAGCAACTGGTTTGTATCCGCGACCTGACCTGACCTGAGGCAGACAGCTGCCTTTAGGACTTCATCCAACTCATGGTGACAAAAGCTAGCTCAATTATTTGATCGTTTTGAAAATTAATCAGCAGCTATTCTGATAATCAATCATTTGGATCATGTTCCAAGCAAGAATGGCAAAATCTCTCTGGTCCCAGTTTCATGATTGTGAGGATGTGCTACAAGAAAATTTGAGGATGTCACATTTGGCTTTCGGGAAAATGTGACAGGAATTTTTCACAACTTTCTGACTTTTTAACGACCAAATGGTTAATCACGAAAATAAACTGCAGATAATTCGACAGTGAAAATAATCACTTAGTTTCATTTTGTGCCTCCTTCCAAGACTAAAGCAAGTGCCAAGTCGTTTTGTCTTGGCAAGCTGAAAAAATTCAAGTCACAGTTGGTGTCAGCTTCAAAACAAAAGTGCCAGGATGTCAACAGAATAACCGCTAACTGCTGCTAAACGTAGCTGCTGTCGGCTTGTTAGCTTAGTTAGCCGTGCAGCTAGTGGTCTGCGCTGTGAGCTTGGAGCACTGGAGGATTGTCGTTGCTTCCACATACCCTATGATGGGGGGACAGGCTAAGCAAGCTAACTGGTTAGCATGCCAGCTTCATCATAATGTCAAAACTGTTTTTTCACATTCTGTTGATAATCTTATTCAAATTCGTATGTATTGCACTATTAAGTCGAGTCCCAAGTAGAGTCTGAAAGTTTATAAAAGCTTATTTCTTAATTTCATCTCAATAAAAAAAACAACCCCTTAATTTATTTTCTGTCAAGAAAAAACAAAACAGTGATTGAGACGACTTGTGGCCGAGTCCAAATCTCTCGTCCTTACAAAATTCAATTCCATGTTCCCAGATTGAGTTTCTACATTGAATCCACTAGATGGGGCTCCGTCCATGGTTGGCGCTCCTCTAAATGAAGGTTGACAGAGCATGGGGTGCAGTTTGATTGGAAGAACAGACCAGAAGGCCTTTAATAACACGCTGCATGTTTGTGTCCTTTAATCACCGGCTTCATGGATAATTTATTTCTCATTCATAAGGTTCTATAGAAGGCTTTAATTTGTTCTTCGAAGTTGATGGATTCATGCTGCCTGTCACAATGATTATAACTAGAATGGGGAGATTCTCTTTTTACCTCCGGCAAGGAGTTTATGTTTTCACCTGGGTCCATTTGTTGGTTGGTTGGTTGGTTGGTTTGTCCGCAGGATTACAGATTTCTTCGAAATATGGATAGAGGATGAGTCTCGGCACAGAATAGACTAAATTAACTTTTGATGCACAACATTTTAGTTCATTTCTCAGGCAGTAATGTGTGGATCTCGATGAAAAAAATCAGGTGTATTAAAGTGACTGAGTACAATTTCATGTGGATAAATGGAAACATTGGGTCTAAGCGGAGGTATGCGCTCTTCTGACTGCCATTCTAGTTCTATCTTTTTGTCTTCCCCTCGGTCAGGGATGCAACCTGTTGCTCAAGGACACTTCAGAGTGGATGTTTGCTGCCATTCTGCGTTAAACTTGAGGTCTGGTGTGGGGGATCACCACCACCGTGTTGCTTTTAAAGAGGACTGCTGATCGGAATGTTAGAAAATCAGTGGCTACTTAAGGAGTTCATATAAAATGGGCTCTGTCTGATGTTTTGATTCCAGCCCACAACCGGGATGACTGCACACCTGGTCACACTGTGGTGGGCACCCAGGTGTATTAGAGATGTCTATAACACAGCAGGTACACAGAGTCATTTTGCTGCTCTGGCTACCTGGGTGGCGTTCCAGTGGGAGGGAACATACAGTAACAATATTGGAGAATCCAATGAGGGTGCAGTGAGATGATGCCCCCCCCTCCCTCCCTTCCTCCTGTCCCAAAGGGCCCTGCCTCCCAGCTGGGCCTGGCTGCACCAGATTGAAAGTCTGTGTGCATGTGGGGCCCCTTAAAGAGGTGCGCCGACCAGACGGCACGGACTTTCTCCGTAGAAGAATCAGCGAGATGAAGAGCAGCGCCAACCCGGCACCATGCGCTCCAGGCTCCCGCGGACCGCCTGCCTACTGCGACTCATCGCGCTCTGCATCCTCCTCTCGCACTCTGCAGCTTATTTTGGGTCAGCAGATTTCACATTTTACGTCTCTCCAACTCATTTATTGATTGCGTTAGGTGCTTCAATCTTCGGAATGGATCATAACTATAAGCGTTTACAAACTTTAGCCAAATTACGCACGCGTAATTGTGCACAAACTATTGCGACAAATCGCTATTGTGCTGTTCGAAACTTCTTTACTTTTGCAAATTGTCATGCTGATTTTGTTGCGACACCACCAGTGGCAATTGCATGTGTATCTCAAACTAATCGATCTGAATTATTTGGACATTTATACGCGATTTTACTCGATTTGTTGTCGTTGTTCCTGTATGCATATTATCATTATTCACTGTATCGGAATAAATCAGGAGAATTAAGATACAACCACGTTTTTTGTTCAATCGACTGACAGGTGCATTAACATTTCGAGGTGTAAAGACTGAGTAAATAACGCAAAACAAACTACAACACACAAGTTCAAAATGCAACTTCAGAACGTGTTTCCTCTCTCCTCTCCAAGGCTGACAGGTCGGGAGCCCTTGGTGTTTTTGCCGGGTCCGTTCTCCAATGAGCCTCCGACAGGAAAGGCCCACCTTAAGCAGTGCGAGCAGATGACTCTGACCAGGCGGCAGAAGAGGCTGTGTCGCCGGGAACCTGGTCTGGCCGAGACGCTGCGGGAGTCGGTGCGCCTCAGCCTGCTGGAGTGTCGCTATCAGTTCAGGAATGAGCGCTGGAACTGCAGCCTGGACGGCCGAGGGAGCCTTCTGAAGAGAGGTAGGTCGACCATCCAGCCTGTGACTTTTTCAGTTTAGCCCTTCGTTGGGCGCTCGGTTCTGACCCGAGAACATCCAGTTACGCACTCTTTCTTATCTTTGTCTCTAACCTGAGACAGGTGCACAGCATACAACTCATCTCTGCGATACGCAGTTTGTTTTGAATGAAAGCGTCTGTCGAGATAAGGTCTCTCTGGGCAAGACTCCAAAATGGGATGATGAACAACATGAATTCAATCTCGAAACCAAGTGATTATCTACAGCAGGAGGAGTGAAAGCGGAGACATTTGTTTGTTGAATTTGCGCATCCCGAGTTTGGAGACAATAATAAAACACGATTTATTTCCAACTTTAATAAAAAAAAATATTGACAGTTTTCATGAAGGTTCGACACACAAGCCAAATTCAAATATATATTTTCCTTAAATAAAATATGTTAACTGTCATATTAAGTAGAATCAAATCAATTGTGTCGACTTTTTGTTTTTTAAAATACCATGCAGAGACTTTAGTAGTTAGTTAGTTAGTTTTTGGACTGTAAATTTGAGTTTATGATCACAAACTTTAAAGGTGCACTGTGTAGTTTGGGAGAAGATATTCTAATCAGTGGAGAAAGATTTTCATTGACTGATTTAAAAAAAAAACCCAAAATAAACAAACTGACCTTAAATGACAACACATTTTTATACTGTTTTTCTTCGTTTTCCTCTGAGAACACCTTGTTCATTCAGTTTTGGAAAAATAAACATATTTCTGAATTTGTATGATCACCTCATCCAAATGGATATAGAAAATTCAGTTTTTGAATTTATCCTCCAAAACTATAAAGTGCCCTCTAAGATGTTCTGTCTCTGTACTTTTACTTGATACCACCCTTGAGTTACCTGTTTGAATGCTTCTCCATGGACCGATACAACCATTGATTAGCTCCACTTGAAAAAAAATATCCATATTAAATCACTAAGTCCCCTGCAGGTCTACTGTACACAGAAAATGCTTCCAGGCTTTATGCATATGGATATCAGTGTGTGGGAGAACATGAACAGGTCAGCATGGAGGTAATGAGGGAGTAGGAGAGCCCAGAAATGTGGTGCGGTGGTGGAGAGCGCTCGAGCCCTGTGGTTATTTTTATCTGGGGAAAGCGCCCATTCCCAGAGGAAAAGGTTGGCTTGATTGCCCACTTTCATCTGGGAAAATCCTTCCTAGTCAAAATAATAATTAATTGGATCAAAATATACCCTGGGCGAAGCAAATAACAGTGTGTGACCAAGAAGAAAAAAGGTCAGGAGAGGAATGATGACGGGAGAAAACGTGCAGAATAATGCTGAGGTCGTGTTAAACCATGACAACGCCGTGAGCTCTTTGTAAACATTTTGGTTTTAAAGGATAACTCAGCGGCACAAAGGACAGTTTGACGATTGCAAACTATAAATGAATCCCTTAAGTTATAAGTAGTTTGTACTCAGAACACGTGTTTTTTAATGCCACTAACAGGTCTTGCATTCAAAGCTCTTTAAAGGGGCACTACGTAGTTTTGGAGAAGATATTCCAACTCTGATTTTTAATATTTACAATATTAATGAGGTAACAATACAAACTCAGAAATATTTATTTTTTTCCATAACCGAATGAAACAAGCTGTTCGCAGAGGAAAACACTGTTTGATGCTAGAAAGGTGGCAGGGTCCGCCAAATACAAACAAATTCAAACAGTATGAAACCGTGTTGTTTATTCAGTCATGAAAACAAAGAGAGTTTGTGTATTTAGTTTGTTTAGGCAGAAAAAAAACAATCTTCTCTTTTCTGATTATAATAATGTCTTCCCCAGAAACTACACACTGCCCCTTTAAATTTGTCCTTGATATCTCTCTCCACCTTTCCCAGCATTCAAGGAGACTGCCTTCCTGCTGGCGGTGTCCTCTGCGGCGCTGACCCATGCGCTCGCCAAAGCGTGCAGCTCGGGCCGCATGGAGAGGTGCACGTGCGACGACTCCCCCGGCATCCAGCATCGGGAAGCGTGGCAGTGGGGGGTCTGCGGCGACAACCTGAAATACAGCACCAAGTTTCTCAAGAAGTTCCTCGGCCAGAAGAGGGTCAGCAAGGACCTGAGGGCTCAGGTCGACACCCACAACATCAACGTCGGAATTCGGGTGAGTGCGAACAAACAGACCCGGAAAGGACGGACGAGCAGAAATGTGACATTGAATGTGCAAAAAAGTTGCCTCCCAAGCCCGAGGCGTCACAAACATCGCCTTTACCTGAGCTCAATTAGTTGGGCTGCAATTTCTTTTTACACGACAATTATACCTCTGCCACACTCCCGCGCCATCAGACGATACAGAATCGCAAGACAGCCAGACGAACGCCCCCCTTATTTGCTGCCGTCGTCGGCCTTGGCGGATAAAACAGATGCAGAGGGCGAGGCAGCGCGGCAGGGAGACAAGACGGCTGCGGGATCGTTGGAGCCAGGTGTTCTCAGGCATGATAAAGCTTGCTGTGCGGGCCTACAGAAAATTAAAGGTCTCACGTCGGGGAGAACGATTATAACCGTGGCCTCTTTTTAATATACGAGCGAGCATTTTTTTCCACTTACTGGATCGCTGTGCTCTTCATAAATCCACCTAATGTTCATAACCGTCACTGTGGAGCTCCGAAATAGCAGGCCCCAGGGTCCTGGAGCTCACACCTCTAGATCTAGATCGAGCCAGAGATGGTGGAGACAGCGAGAAGAAAAGAGAAAAAAACAAAACAGGAAGAAGCGAGGGCCTTATCTCATCTCTGTTGAGCTAAATGTTTTCCTCACTTTACACCAAGAAGGGACCACGAGACGGTTCACAAAAACATGAAGTGGTCGGACCCCCCCCTCGTCTCTCAGTAATGGCGCTCTGAAGCCCCCCGAGGGGTTCATACCTGCAGAGGGAGGAACTTAGCAGAACTTTTCAACCCACAGGTCCCCTCTGGCTCCGTCTGCGTGACGCCCCCGCCAAGACAGCCAGCTCTCAGGCTGAGTGATCGCGCCCTCATCGCTGACCATCGAGCTCGGTGAACTATTAACCTAATCGCAAACACACAAAAAAAAACGCCGCTACATATTTTTTTGGCACTTCTCGCGCAGAAAATTCTTATCAATGTTTTCCATGAGCAGGCATGTACAAAGAACAGGGTGGAGAGATTCCACTGTCTGCACCGTTTGTCACCTCCGCCTCAGGCTCTCGGAAAGGAGCAGACAGAGCTAGTTTCAACACATTGAGAA
>CAEMYA010000126.1:4390526-4440771 GCA_903131615.1 Diplodus sargus
GTGTTTTAAAAAAAAAAAAAAAGCCTGGTTCGTCTCAGCAGAGCTGTGGAACGGAGGAGCGAGACGGAGAGAGCGGAGTGTGTCGCGGGGAGCAGGGTCGACCGGGGGGGGTTGAGATATTGAGGGACATAAAGGAAAAAGATGAGGATGGAAGGATGAGAAGGGATAGTTTGTGGCCCCAGGAGGCCTATCCCCTGCTGCTGCTGTTGTTGTTTTATAATGAACTCCTAAAGCCTTCATTTCCCTCACTACCCTGAGCGGAGGGGGTGCAGCGATGGGGGCTGCCGAGTCCACAGCCGGATTCGCACGCACAAGCCCCGAGGGTGGCTGCTTTGAGCAGGGTGGGGGGTTAGCCGGAGCAGGGGCGCAGTGTGCAGTGAGCTCCTGTGTGTGTGTGTGTGTGAGAGAGAGACAGTCCTGACAGCAGACAGGTGAGGGCAGAGAGGCTTTTTGCATATGTGTGTGCGTGCATACCTGCCATGTGCACACCTGTGGTCACTCCAGCGGGGAGTGATATGTGAATGTTTGTAGTCAGGCTTTCCTGTGCGGGTGTGGGCTACAGTCGGCCGGCTGCATGCTGGAGCTTCCCTCCGTCACCCTGACACACTGGATGACACCGATAATGTAGGGTGACGCTGGCGGTAACACAATCTCTCGTGTCTGCGTCGGCCCGGTTCAGGTAAAGGTTACTATGGGCAGCAGCGCACCGTGCTCTGATAGATGAAGATGAATTAGCGCGCCAAGGGTTGAGGTTTTTTTTTCAGATATGTATTATATTTGTGTTGCTTGGCAAAAAAGATATTATCCAACGGCAGCGTAGATAGCTTTCAGGTTTATACATCACTCATTTGTAAGAACAGTAGATGTTAACTGAAGCGTGGACGGCTCGGTAGCATTTTGCTCAAGGACACAAAGTGCCGCCGCGTCCTGTAATCGGAACCTCCGAGCCTCGGGTCAAACATCCTAACCCCTGCAAGACTTCCGCCTTCCGTAGAGAAGGTGCTCAGATAGCATCAGCGCTCGGCCCTAATCCCCACACCCCGACATGGCACAGAGGGAGAAAATTAAATGGTGAAGAGGATGAGGATGAGGGGAGCAATGGAGGAGAAAAAAAAAGGAGGGAAAAGAAAGAGAGGGAGACGGAGAGAGTTGTGAATACGGCATGGGGTAGGAATTTGGAATGTGAAATGACTAATGCAATTGCTCAACCCACAACAAGAACATGCACTGCCTAGAGCTACGACAAGGCTGAGTGCATACCTCTATGGGGGGGCCGAGCTCAGAGGTGGATGGGCGGACGGGGATGGTGGCTGATGAGACGCACGGGTGTAGAGAAGGTGTGTGTACATGTGTGACGGTCAATTGAGCAGCAGCAGCAACAGCAGCAGCAGCAGGGTTGAAATTGCGGATTCACACCTGAGGACAGAGGAGAAGAAGATCAGAGCATGAACAGTAATAAACTTTAGACAAAAATCTCAACATTTAGGCAGACATTCTTGTAGAATTAAGTAAACTGTATTGGCCAGTAAAGTAGATTAAAGGATAAATTTGCCCAAAAATGACAATTGAGGCATCATCTGCTCAACCTCATGCCGATGGAAAGTAAGTTTCAGTGTCCACAAAACATTTCTGGAGCTTCACAGCAAAACAGCGTTCTCCTAAACAAGTAGATGGGGACTTGTTTTAAAATGTAAGCCCTGAAACCACCAAACTGATTTAAAAATCTTCACTGTCGCTGCTAAGCTAAAACTGTTAGCGTGCACATCATCTGAAGTGGGTGTACGTGCTCAACTGCACGTCAAGGATGCAAATAATATCTTTTCATAAAAATTTGGGATCTTGAGGCTTCTGGAGATTTGTGTGAACTCACCACCAGGTCAAAATGTTCATTTGTCCACAACTGAAAACATCACAATATTATCATCAGCATCAGCAGTACTTTGTGTGTAGTGCTAATTAGGAAATGTTATCATTCTAACATGCTAAACGAAGCTGGTGAACAGAGTAAATGTTAGCCTCAGTGTGTTAGCATGCTGACTTTTAGTATTTAATGCAAGGCTCGTCAGTCTTCACTGTGTCTCAGTTTTACATACCAAATATTTACATATAAATGTATAAATGTATGTTGTAGGCGGACAAACTACAAAACCTTGTGAACTGTTAATTATCAAATGTTAGCTTGCTAAGACGTGAAACTAAGATGGCGAAGATGCATCTGCTAAACATCAACATGTTAGCTTTGTCAATGTGAGCATGCTAGCATGTTGACGTTAGCATTTAGCTCAAAGCACAGCTGTGCAGTTCAGCTCAGTACAGCCTCAAATGGCTGTCAACTTATTTTTGAGTCTTTTTGACTACTTTCTGACCATTTAGGAACCAAATAATTAATAAATGAATCCAAAAAGTTATAACAGATAGGCCACCTGCAAAACCTCAGTACGTTAGCAGGCTGACTCTTTAATCCTCATTGTGTCTCAGTCACACAAACTGAAAAAGTGGAAAATTATAAAACTTTCCAGAGCTGCTGACCGTTAATTAGCAAACGTTGGCGTTGTGAGCATACAGACATTAGCATTAAGCTCAAGTACAGCCCCAAACATGGCCCTCGACTTTCAGTCTTGTTTGTTGTTTCCGGACAATTTACTATTTTATCAAATAATGAATCAGTTCATCAAAAAAACTAAATGACAGACAGGCGACGACCCTCGCTAGCATGCTTTGTTAAACAGTAGTCTATAAAATGAACATATTCGCTAGATATCTTCACCAAATAAAAGACAACAACAGAAAATGGTTTAAAACGGCTGGATTCTTGGGGAGGTGGATCGCCGCAACAGCAACACAAAGCTCAGAACAGGAGATAGTGTTTGTGATTTGTGTTCACACAGCAGATACGCCCTGCAAATGTCTCCTGCATCCCCCTTGACCAGTCCATTGTGAGTCCCCCCACTGGGAATCTCTGGGGGGGGGGGGAGGTCGTTCCCATGCTGCCTCGCTGAAGCACCTGCAGCACTAACAGCGGGGTCTACGTTGCAGCGGCCGTGATAGGGCGTGATAAGATCTCATCCACCTTCACAACTGACTCCCCTTTCTCGATATATAGCGCTTCTCTGCCTTTCTAGCAGCTGCAAACACACCCACACTGACCTCCATTACAACCGAAACAAAACTTTCCCAGAGAAACACAGTGCGATGGAGAAAAACACAGATAAAGAGCAGAGCTATGTGTTCCTCTCAGACAGCAACATCTCTCAGAAATAAGTCTGGAATGTCTTCAGTGATTGTATTTGTCATTTCTGCAGCTACACAATTGAACTGTCTGCTGGCTTTGTGTCCTGAAGTGCTCTCACTCATTAAATCATCACTGTCATTAAAGGATTCAAATTCACAATAACGTGCCTTCAAGTCTTTTTTAATAATTTGAGCTCTGGGAAACTGCACGCTGACTAGCTGACACGTCCGACTCGATCATGATGGGAGTGTGGTTTGAGAGTGGGTGCAGGCTGTGGGTAGGAAGCTGTCAGGCAGGGGGGAAGCCCAGCGTAGAGCTGTTTGTGTTCCCATCATCCAACCGCAGGGGTGGACAGCATCTCTTACCCTGAGAGGTCTGGGTGTCACAGGTGGTGTGGCCACAGGGCTGAGCGCGTCTGAGTGTCTGACAGCTGTTTGATCGCTCGAAGCTCTATGAGCTCAGACGAAATAAAGCAGGGAAGCAGAACAAGAGAGTGAAACGCTGAGGCCGACTGCCTTCTCTCATTGGGAAAGGCTAAAAGAAAACATGGCTGAAAGTACCACTGCAGGGGTGTGTTTAGAAACTTTTGTTTGGAGGTGCAGGGGGCACGTTTGGGGAAATTGGAAAAAGTGTGTTCAAAGCATTGTCAATGGTCTAATTATTAATATTCATGGTTTTGTAATTATTTTGAGTCTCTTTGCATCAATTTAGCTTCTTTTCAGGGCCAATTTGCATCCCTTTGTAGCTGTTCTGCGTCACACTGTGGGTGTTTTGCATCCTTCTACAAACATTTTGCATCCATTTGTATTTCTGTTGTGTCTCTTTTTGTTGGCATCGCATCTATTCTCGGTCAATCTGCAGATGTGGTCATTTTGAGTTTCTTTGTGTTCACAATACATCTTTCCACAGTAATTTGGTATTCCTTTGCATCCCGTGTCATTTTGTGCCTTTTTGTGGTTTCCTTTTGAGTCTCCTTCTCTTCATTTTCATCTTTTGACGAACATTTTGCATCACCATGTAGTCGTTTTACATCTCTTCTTGGCCATTTTGAGTCTTTATATAGTCGTTCGTATTTTTTTGTGGAGATGTTGCATGCTGTGACAACCATTTTGCATCCCTTTGTAGTTGTTTTGCAGTCATTTGTGGAGATTTTGAAACTTTTGACAGCCATTTTGCATCCCTTAGTGGAGATCTTCATTTGACTGCCATTTGACATCTCTTTGTAGTTGTTTTGTATTCATTTGCATTTATTTAGCTTTTGAGTCACTCTAGAGTTGTTTTGCATCTCTTTTTAGTCATTTTTCGTTTTGCAACTCTTCTTATTTTAAGCCTCTTTTTACAACAAAAAAAAATATTCCAGTCACTTCATGAAGAGGATCAAACACTAACAGGTCAACTGCCCCTCACCTTTTCTCTCTGGTGGGGTTGGGGCTGGGGGCTGTGCCACCCCTGGCTCCGTCTTCTGGACCCCTTTCCCACCAGGACCCACGAGACACGGGGGGAGGCTGTGAGTCTCTCCTGTCATCTCTGACAGGCCCTCATTTGCCTTCATTCAGCGTCTCATCACTGCTTCAAAGACGAGTGGCTCATCCCCCTCAGGGGGAGTGAGAAGATCAGCGTGCCTCCAAAAAATGACTGGTATCCAAAAATTGTTGACCCAAGGCGATTTTTGCTCCTCATAATTGGCTTCTTCACTCTGTCTGTCTTGGGCAATCACTGGAGAGTTATGGTGTATAATATTGCCTGGAAAACATCATTAAGTGTGTTGTGTAGAAGTGACTCAACAACATGTCATTTTCTCTTGATGAACAAAACAGCGTTGTTGAGGGTGGTGGTGGCAGAGTACACGGAGTGCTTTCTTCCTCTTCCAAACAATAACTCTGAGGCCATGTTGTCTCACCGGGACAGGGAGACTGATCCAGTGTTGAATTGTGTTTGGTTCCAGCTGGACCCCCCAAAGGAGAAAAGGAAATAGCATTCTTCGACGATCCAGTGAAGCGGCCACACACACACACACACATAAATGCACACTTTCTTTTAAAAATCTCTGCTCGCATAAATCTTTTTCTAACACACACAATCCAATCCTCTTAATGTCTTAAAACTCTAGTGATAAAAAATACCTGCGTTTCATCATCTGGATCCAGGTCTACATTGAAATACACATTAAGCCAGACAATTATGCTATACATATATAAGTAAGAGCCCCACTGGCTGAATGTGATTCCGTACTTAAGTAAAACATTTAAGTACATTGTTGAGGCAGTTGTAATTTAACTGAGTATTAAATTTAATGATCTTTTATACATCTCAGAGGGAAATGTTACTCTTTCTGCAATATATTTGTTCGTCAGCTACATTTACTATTTGTTGGTCAGATCAGTATTTTATATTTACATTCTGCATCTTTTGACAGTTATTTTGCATCCCTCCATGGTTGTTTTGTTTACTTTTTTGGTTCTTCTGCAGCTCTTGCCCCTCTTTGTGGTCACTTTGAGTTAATGTTGCATCTTTTCTGAGCCACTTTATGTTTCTTTTTGCATTGTTTTGTGTTACTTTGTGGAAGTTCTGAAGTTTTTTGTGTCTTTTGACGGCTATTTTGCATCCCTGCGTACTTGTTTTGTTTTAATTTGTGGTTGTCTGGCTGCTCTTCTTGGTCAATTTGCACCTGTTTGTGCTCATTTTTCTGAGCCATTTTATGTCTCCTTTTAATTGTTTTGTGTTACTTTGCCTTTCTTCTTGATCTTTTGTGCCTATTTTCTGATCATTTAAAGTCATTTAAGGGCCATTTTGTATCTTTGTGGATGTTTTGCATCTCATTAAAGAAGCTCTCCCTTGACAATATTAAAATAGCGCTCAAATGGTAAATAATCAATCCTAACATTCCAATAATTAATTATAATAAGCCGACATGATAATTACAACACTGTGAATGGGGTCACCATATACTTTTGATACCAAAGGAACATTTCCCTAAGTGAGATTTTAAATAGATGACTGCTATTAGTGTTTTTACACAGTGGTATTTCTACTACTATCTGAATTATTTTCCACCACTGTAAAGCACTAATTCAACAACTTTTCAGGCAGACAGAACCATAACTTTGCACCATAAATGTGCATTGAACGAGAGCAGCGACAGCATCAAACTAGGTTTAATAACATGTGATCTCTGGGTCAGTCGGAGTGGCGTGATCGTGCTCCACACCTGGAGTCTGGATTCCAGTTTGTGCCCGTGGTGCTCAGGTGTGGAGGAACACCAGTAAGCTCATCTCATCCTTTCCTCGGGGCTGAAAGATAAACAACAGACAGGGAGAACCCCACGACCTTGACAAAGAGAGAGAGAGAGGTAAATGTGTCTCGTGTACTGTTTAGAAACGGTCTGATGGGGGGGGGGGGCCTTATTTCTGCCTTTCCGTACGTCTCCTCCATTCTGCGCAACAGTTAAAGCCGTGCACATCCAACCACTGCCCTGGGGATGTGTTATGACAACCGAGAACGGTGAACAGCGAGAGCAAGAAGTGGCATGAACAGATCTCAAGGCAACTGACACGTGGGGGTGGGTGAAAAGGACCTCTGTTGAGAAGTGTCTAGCCTGAAGATACAACCATCAACTCAAGTACCATCAGGCAGCGGCGGAAAAACTGTCTGGGCCGATTTCTGATTGCTGTGCTGAATGAGGTAAACAAACAAACGGGAGCTTGTAGCAGCTCACTGCACTTATTAGGTCAAAGGATGCTCGGGTTTGCTCCGCTCGCTCTTGTGCTCATTGATTCCCACACACGCCCCCCCCCTCCCAGTTTGGTAGACGGTGCTGGGATGGAGGGTTGGATCAAGGTGATTGAGATGTGGTTTTGTTAAGGTGCCAGGCAGCGCCCCGGGATGATTTCCCTCACACTAAATCACCAAGAGACTGTTGTGAAATGCTCACGGTTTTGTTCTGGGAAATACAATCGAGCCACTTTCACACAGTGCTCCTTGACAGGGAGCCTCACAAACAACCCGTCTGCTTGCTCAGACGTCCTCTCCGAATAGTTTGATATCATTAGTTCTGGTGTCTCTGACTGACCGCGGGCGAGAGGGCGGCTTCTGGATGGACAGACAGGAATATTCTGACACCTATCTGTGGAAAAACAGGATAGCCTAATTAGACTGAATCAGGCTGAGCTGACAAAAGGTAGCCTCGGGACACTTTTCACAGTCTTTCCTGTCACATGTCTACATGTCAACAGATTATGCTATTTGCTCTCAGAGCTCGTCCCGGTGAGGGGAAAGGATCTCTGCCGTCACACCTGTCAACTATTAAGTTTAAGAGAATATCAAATATAATGGAAAATACAGCCTGAGGGGTAGATTTAAATGTGGGAAGTTTAGGAACATGATGCAGGATTTCATGTCTGCATGACATTCAGTGCTAACATTTAGTGTCCTGTTTCATCTTAAAGGTGCAGTATGTAGTTTTGAGGAAGGACTTTTTTATTTTTTATATTTTTTAATGCCTAAACAAACGAAATAAACAAAAAATCTTTGTTTTCCTCTTTATACACGTATGGGGAAAAAAGAAAAATACTAATTGTGTATTATTACCACATTAATACTGTAAATATCAAAGTTCTGTTTGAATTTCTTCTCCAAAACGACATAGTGCCCATTTAATCATGTACGACAGCATTGAGGATTATAAAAACAAGTTAAAAGACGCATAATTATGAGGTTTCTCACCTGCTGGTCTGCTACTTGACACTAGGTGGTGTTTCTTCAGCTTTGAGGTGGAAGTTCGTTAATTGAGAAAATATTGTAATCCAACCAGAACACCGACTATGATTATTACCCTTATAACTGCCTTTACCTCACAAGAATTACATATAAACAGACGTTACCGGAAATAAACCTCAAATGCAGATCTCATTTATATTCTTCAGTGTCTCAAAAAAGAGACAGAGTGAGCCCTCTTCGTTTTTCGCCCCTCTCACGCTGACGCCGCAGCACTTCCGCTTTCCTATTTCCGTACACAAACACTCGGCTGATGACGTGTACGCTCGACCAAACTCCTGCTAGCTAGCTAGCTTAGCCAGCTGTCAGGATTAGGGCGTTGTAAAAAAAAGTAACGGGACAAAGCGGAGGGACACTAAACACCCCAACAAATCGCGGAAGATGGAGACTCTTTACCATCAGACGAATAAGTGAGTGTGTCTGTTTGTACGGAAACTGTGAAGGCTCTCAGCTAACGTTAGCTAACTAAGCTAATTACCTGCGATTTAACTTTAGCTGTAACTGTGACAGCATGGTGGGATTATTGGTCATTAAAATCGTCAATAAATGGTTAGTTTATGTTTGTAAACGTCCAAAAAAATATTGTCATATTATATATTTTAGATGATGTGTCGGTTCCTATCAATTAACGTTGTGTTTGTTCTGGATTAGACACATCCAGGAGGTGCAGTCTCTTATGGGCAATCTGGAGAAGACGGATCGTCAGTCAGTACACTGTGAGTTTGCCATCGGTGTCTCCCACTGTTCTGTGTCGGAGTCGAACTATAAGCTCATTTTCCTTTGAATGGTTTCATTCAGTAAGGGCTTGTTATGGCTGCTCGCATATAATGACAGGAGTGGAGCGGGGAGGGGGGGCGGTGGTGTCTCCCCCGCCTGGTTGATTGTTTTCTGTTCTGGGCCAGGCTGGTGCCAGGACAGGAAGAGTCAGGGTGGGTGCAGTGACAGAAGCTGGGAGGGCTTCTTCAAGATAATGGTGGGAGCCAGGCAGCAGACAACCTCCCCACCCCCAGATTATGACATCAGCTTGTGTTTTAACCCCACAGGAGGATGTAGCAAACTAAACCTTGATGTTGGTTAATGAGAGAGTCACTCTGCTGATGAATACTAAAGCCTAAATCCTGCTTGATTTCTGGAGCTGATACCCAAAAATGATCCCCCCCCCCAAACACTTTACATCAAAGATATGAAATGGAGGCAGTTTTACAATTTACACGTAAAAGTAAAGTAAACTTTATTGTCAGTAATAGAGCGGTGAACTGTATCAAGAGATCACTGTTTCCAAAACATCTTTCCTTCTGTAACCGTTTTCATCTTTGGACATTTTGGAATACACATCCACGGATGCTGACATATCTGTGATGGGCCAACATCAATCGGTAAATGTCTGGGCTAAAGTGACCAGAGTGGTAACACAACATTGTCCAGTGTTAGCGTGAGCTGTGTGTTCCAGTGGACAGCTAACCCGGGGCTGGCAGAAGTGCAGTGTGAATGGTATCGTCCTGGGCTCAGGTTAATCCTGGGTTAACAGTCTGTGTGTGACAGCGGGCTTATTTATCCCGGGGTCAACTCTTAGCCAAGGGCTAAAGATGTGTAGTCTGAAACGCCCTTATTAAAACATTCAGAACTGCAGCTGTTTGGATTTCTGATGATATTTTGATTAATTGTGCAGCTCCAGTCATTCCAAACAAACGTATGACATTTAAGAAGAGTGAAGTTTTACCTAATCATTTGGAATAGATCCAAAAGGAAAATCTGATGTAATGTTTTCCTACAATTATACCAATTGAATCATGTCTCGTTTGTACTCTCCCTCTTTTTGTGTCCTTCTCTCACCATTCAAGTGTTAGAGAATGAGCTGCAGGCGAGAACCGACCAGATCTTCACCCACTTAGAACGTCTGGAGATCCTGGCCAGCAAGGAGCCGCCGAACCGCCGGCAGAATGCCAAACTGTGAGTCTGGATTCCCTCGTTTGGACGGTGACCCTAAAGCGTGAGAGCTGGCGGGGTTGAACCACGTCTCGTAAAGGCTCTGTGAGGGTGGAGAAGATGAGGCAGGCAGCCGCGTCCTGCCCTGTGGCGACGCGGCTCTATGAAAACATTTCATCAGGAGCCCCGTCATCACCTGCATTCCTGCCGCATTGGGCAAAGATTCATTTCCGAGCTGGGTAAACAGGCCTTAGGGGACACGGCAGCCATCCCATCCCACAGCACCCCCTCTGATCTCTGGGGGGGGGGGGGGGCCNNNNGGGGGGGGGGGGGGCTCCAGTGGGGGCTGAGTGATGTAAAGGAGATGGGCAGACTGTGAGATTTGAGGGAAAGGAAATATCTTCATCAGCCAGAACAATTATGAATAGTTAGATCTATGTGTAAGACGAGGTGTAATGACACACCTGCGTAAAATGTATCAAGGAGATGAGGGAGCGCCCGTAAAAACGGAGCGAGAGCGTTTGTCCACTTCATGACGAGCTTTAATCGATTCACTGTGTTCTTTGCTTTCCCTCAGGCGAGTGGATCAGCTTAAGTATGACGTCCAGCACCTTCGGACCGCCCTGCAAAACTTCCAGCACCGACGCTACGCCAGGGAGGCCCAGGAGAGAGACAGGGAGGAGCTCATGAGCCGCACCTTCACCACCAACGTAAGACAGACGATATTGTATCGTTATCGCAATATGAGAATACACAACGTCTGAGATTTTGGATATCGCGGTATAGAGAGGCGAAGTCCCAACCCTTCCGATGAGCCCCTCGGGACAAAACGCTGTAGAGGAGTCAGTGGGGAGAGAAAATATCTGATCCTGTTAAGTTAGCAATTTATTTGGGCATTAATCCAACACCGAGAGGTCCAAGTGAAGTCTTGGGTCGGTAAAAAGGTGATCAGTGTAACACTCAAGTGGTCTCCAGCTGAATCATCTGGATTTAAATGCTTGCTCTTGTTCGATAGGACGCAGATACCTCCATCCCCATAGACGAGACTCTTCAGTTAAACTCCAACTTGCACAACGCACACAGAGGCATGGACGACCTCCTGGGCAGCGGCAGCAGCATCCTCAACGGCCTCAGAGATCAAAGATCTACACTGAAGGTGAGAGCATGCGATTGTAGAGAAGAAAAAGTCAATCAGAACAGAGAAAAAACCTTCGCTTTTTGATATTTTAAGGATAAATTAACCAGTAAAGAATTCTGAGGTTAAAAATTAAGTTTCCTGACCCGGTTTCTGGTCTCCACACTGATCACAATAGTCTCATTGTTAGTGTGCATATGCTCAGTTAGAGGGTGAGTCTGTGTTTCCAGGGAGGAGATGGTCTTCCTGGTTTTTGCTTCAGGCCTCCTCTTATCAGGGTGTGTCCTGTTGATCGGCACTTGCAGCCCAGTTGTCTAGCCATGGGAAACTTCTGACGGAGCGGCGCGTCGGGCAGGGTGTTGGCAACTCCCAAAATCAGATGAATTAGCGTGGATAATTGCATTGTTGTCATGTAATGCCCGAGCTTTTCCCAAAACAATGTGCGCGTTAAGGCCTGCGATCAGTGCCGCTGACACGCTGCTCTGTTTGGGCTCCACACAGGGGACCCACAAGAAGATGCTGGACGTGGCCAACATGTTGGGGCTGTCAAACACGGTGATGAGGCTGATCGAAAGACGAGCCACCCAGGACAAGTTCATCATGATCGGAGGCATGCTGCTGACCTGCGTCTTCATGTTCCTGGTAATCAGATACCTGGGCTGACCGCCTTCGATCCAGCCACCCATCCATCCGCATCGGTGGGTCTCTTTGATCAGCCGCGGACATTTTTCTGCAGCACACCATCATCCCTCATGATATGAAGAGTGGCGGCATTTTTAACATTTTTTTTTTTATAAATGGTGCCATTACAGTTTGTTTTCCACAGATGTTAATGGTTGAAGAAGACCTTAATTACAGACAGTATTTTATTCCACTTGAAGCTCCGACAGAGCGTTGAACTTTCTGATCGTAGGTCTGCTCCTCTCCCCAGATCGCCGCCACTCATCCGTGATCTAATCAGAACCACTCGGAAACTGTAAATCCCTCTCGTGACTGTACCCAAATGGCTTTTTAAAGTACTTCTACAAACTGATCTTTGCTTTTGCCTCCAGTGAAAACCTGTTTTGTTTCACTCGTTCGTCTGTCAATAATGTGTCGTCAGTGTCATTCTGCCTTGATAAGCATTGTTCATAGAGACATAGACATTTTACTGTGCAACTACTCATTAAAATTCATTTAGGTTTTGCGTAGCTGATTATACACACCCGATACAAACGGGATGGCAATAAGGATCTGTTCAGAAAACCAACGGAAGCAGCAGTTATTTTGTAGTTGTTCTACTTTCTCTTGGATTTATGCTTTGGTCGAGTCTCACTATGTGAGTGACTTCATTCTCTTAATAAATTAAAACATGTTTCATTTTCTTGGTACATCTTCATCAAACAACTCTGCTGAGCAACCAAGTTCATTTCTTCTTTCCCTTTCTGTTAGGTGACAGCTCACCTTTTGATAAATTTGTTATGGATTTGAAGCTTTCACAGGTCTGTTCAGGGAAACGAGGGCACCATCTAGTGTTTGATGATCAGCAGTGACCTCTGCAGGAATTGCTTGACTTTTCCCAGTCAATGATGCTGATGTTTTATTCCCTCTGCCAAGGAGGTTATGTTTTTTTCATTTGTGTCTGTTAGTTGGTTGGTTTGTCAGCAGGGTTACACAAAAACAATTGAACACATTTCCACCAAACTTGCATGGAGGATGCGTCTCAGCCCAGAAGAGAGCCTCAGAACTTAAGGTGCAGATTTGGATCAAGGGACGGATCCAGGATGTTTTTCTCACAGTCAACATTTTACTGAATTTCTCAGGGAATATTGCATTGATCATGATGTTAAAAAAAAAAGTGACACCATCTAACAGCTTCTTTTGTCCAACCAAAGGTCCAAAACCCAAAAGCCTCTTCTTTAACTATCATAAATCACAAAGATAAGCAACAAATACTGACATTTAAGAAGCTGGAACTGAAAATGTTTAACCTTTTCACTAGAATTATGAATTTTCTTTCCGTCGCTTAACCGTTGCAGCTCCACTTGAGACTGCAGAGTGCTCAGAAGATTTTAATGTTTACATGTGAATTTAGTTAACCCAAGAAAAAAAAGACATGAACTCAAGATTTTATTTGCTGAAACAGTAAGTTTTTAAAAAATACAGAGTTGCTACTGTTTGACAGATCACCATTCCTTTGCCATCCCGGCCCATCTCAGCCGGGGAATTTAGAAACAACCTTGATAAAATACATACACGTATCCAACCTTCCTTCCACCCTTGTAGTTCTGCGTTTTTCCAATGCCTGTCTTAAACCTCTAGAATGTTAATAGGTTAATCTACAGCAGTTTTATTTACAAAATTACACAAAAAGCAAAAACACAGCCCTCCTTATGAAGAGCATTTTGGAAAATAATTTAAAAACAGAAAAATACAATTATTGCAGTATACTACAATCTTATTGTTACATGATGCAAGCGCATCATCTCGATGTACAGATTTCAGTGCAATTCATTCAGGCATACCCTCACCACAGGTAACATTAGCTTTGCCTCAGAGCAATGGGGTGCAAAGACCCCTACATCACATCTCCCCTCGCTAACAGAGGGGGCTCCTATGTGACAATGTCATACCGATTTGGGACACCACAGCTGTAAGTTTACATGGTCATCATTGGTGGGATTCTTCACATTACACACTGATATATGTACAAGGTACTGCATTACAAAATATTTGAGACCAAGGATCCAATAGAGGGTAAGTAGTCACATGAGAACATAAAGAGTATCAGTAATTATGAAACAGTTTGTCTCTGAAGGTTACTTTACGGAAACGAAGAGCGATGCCACTTTCTTTTCCGGACACGATTCTGCTTTTAGTTTCAGCCATTACGTCTCTTTGGCTGCCAAAATGAGCAAAACATACAAACCGTGAGAAGAATAACATTTTTAAGTTGAAAAACAAAAAAACACCTCCAGTGGTTTCTTTGACTCATCGTTCAAAAACAAATGGGCGGTGGAATATAAACCAATGTCTTGAGGAAGTCTGTAAATCTACACCCTGTTGTGAAAATTCAGGTCAAAACACAGAAAAAAAAAACCCTCACATGAGCCAGAACAAAATGTTAGTGTCAGATTTGACTCTCCCACAGGCAGCACCACTTTGTGGCTACAACTTACTGCACTGTGTAGGCCAGTAAAATGGTGGTTTAATGACAGCTTCCTGTCTCGCTGCCTGCAAAGACGTCATCTGGAAACCCTAAACCAAGCCGGTCAGGTTAAGTCTTCCCTCCAGTGGTTGGGTGCTGAGACTTTACTCCTCCACTTGTGTCATCACTCAAGAGCCGTGGTTAGGTGGGTGCTGGAGGTCCTGTCCTGAGAAGATTGGGTGTAGCAGTGGGTGGAGCTGGAGAGCTGCAGCTGCGGCAGCCTGTGACGGCCGAGGTGTAAAGAGCGTGGGGTAGAGGGCTGCGTGTGGTACGTGGTGGAGGGCTAAGGGGGTGTGGTGAAGTGCAGAAGCTGGGATGATGTGTATAGGCTGACCGGAGAGGAAGGCTGTCGGGTGGGCAGGAATCAGCCCAGCGTGTCCGAGCGAGTGTCCCAGAGAGTGACCAAGAGAGTGGCCCAGAGGAGACAGGGAGATGGGGGTAAGGTGGTGCTGGGGAATGTGGTGTACCTGGGCCAACTGGGCATGTGCAGGGTGTGGGTGGTGTGCATGTGCTGGGTGGATGCCCATGGCTGCAGCAGTGGCAGCGTGGTGCTGGAGAATGGCGTGCTGCACTGTGGTGATGGACGTGCCAGAGGCTACAGACACAGTGGGCTGCTGAATGTGGATCTGCTGCAGTGTTGGAGGAGGTGGAGCTGGGGCCAAGTTGGCTGCTGCTGCAGCGGCGGCTGCTGCTGCAGCAGCTGAGGGAAATGTCTTCACCTGTTTGGCCAGAAGCTGCTGCTGGATGTGCTGCTGGGCAGCCTGCTGCAGCTTGCTGTATTTCTCCATCTCCTCTGGTGTGAACGTGATGGGCTGACTCTCCAGAGGAGCCAGTCCGTCCTCCTCCGCCTCCATGCCCTCCTCCTCCAGGGTGGGTGGTGGGTACGCAGGGTAGGCATGCATCTGAGGCTGCTGCTGCTGCATTTCTGGCATTAGGGACTCCATCATGGGGTTCTGTGATGGGTCTTGTCCTGGTTCTGCTTGGTACTGGGGCATCATCATGGAAGGCTCCTGTTCAAATAAAGGCCGGGGCTCTTGGTGCACCTGGGCTTCTATGGTGGGCTGCTGAGTCTCCTCTGGCACCACTGTGCTCTGTGGGACCTCCTCCACCTTCTGAACAGGTGGAGCTGGAGGTGGTGGTGGAGGGGGGAACTCCCTGATAGGCTCTACCAGGATAACCTCTGCCTCAGCCTCTGAGCCCTTCCCTGCTCCTGATTTCTCTCCCTCATCAGGTCTCGTTAGGGGGATCACTGGTTTCTTTCCTGCCTGCAGCTTACCAAAGAGTGGCAGCATGGCTTTGCTTCCCAGGGTCGGGGGTAGTTTGGGACCAAAGTAACCCTGTGGTGGGTCCTTAATCTTAAGCCCAGACTTTGTTCCTGTAGCAGAGTCATCAGAGCTCTTTTTAGACTGAACCTTCTCCAGCAGCTGGCGCGCAGTCAGGCTGTTTTTCTGTTCTCCTGCATCTCGGGAGCTCCCCGGTCTCAGAGCCTGCGAGCTGGATGAATGCGAGTTGCGGTTAAGGCCTCGTGATGAAGATGAACGTGGAGACTGGGAGCGGTAGATGCGGGAGCGGTTGAAGTCTCTGCGGCGTGTGTCACTGTCCGCCCGACTCCTGGCACCTCGCCGGCGAGGAGAGCCTTTGGTGGAGCTGGAGGAGCGGCTGGCAGAGCTGTGGCTGCGGCTGTAGCTGCGCCTCCAGGATCTGGCGCTGGTGCTGCGGCTCCAGCTGCTAGAGCTTCTTGAGCTGCTCCTGTGGTGCCGCCGGTGCCTCTTCCTGCGACTGTAGCTGCGTGAACGTGAGCGGGAGTCTTCTGAGGAGGACGAGGAGTACTGATGTCTCCTGGATCGTCTCCGACCTCGGCTTCCTCTTCGCTCGTACTCAGAGTCTGATGAACGTTTGCGCCTTCGTCTGCGACCCTCGGTGCTGTAATCACTGTAGCTGTCGGAGTAGCTGTGGCTGCGGTGGCTGTAGGCGCTGCTGCCTGCTGAGGAGCGCTCAGAGCTGCTGGAGTACGAGTGACTCCGGGAGTTTTGGCCGCGATGGCGTCGACGACTGCTGCCCCGTCTCTCCCCCCGTCTCGATGAACGGCTGCAGGACCGCCCTGATTCCTCACTGTGGTGTCGGCGCTGTTCCCGAGGACTTGACCTATGATGACGTGAACGCTGAGTCTTGGTGCCTCCTTCGTCTTCGCTCTCACTGCTGGGAGGTCGACCGGGACCTGGACTCTTTTGGGCTGAGGTGGAGCAGGAGGCACTTTGAGGTGCACTGGAGTCAGTCTTTTGTCTCTTGGTGCCGCTGTGCTCCTCTGAGGAGTTGGTCTTGTCAGTCCCTTTTCCGGCTCCTCCTTCCTCTGCTCCAGACTTGCAAGGCACTTCCTTCGTAGCACGCTTCCTCTTGCCCGGTTCTGCTCCTGTAGTTCCTGTCGTTCCTCCTCCAGAAGTTGTCAGCTGAACAGAGGAAGCAACAGTTTTATCTTCTGACTTTGGTTTTGCCTTTTCTTTCTCATCACCTGTTGCCTCGTCTTGATCCGGAGCTTTATTTTTGCTCTTCTTCCGTTTGTGTTTTTTCTTCTTTTTAGGCTTCTCTTGCGTTGCCTCAGTTTCTCCCTCTGCGTCCTCTTTTGCACCTTTTTCTTTTCCTTTGCGTTTTGAGTGCTTCGAAGACTTCTTATGCTTCTTCTTTTTCTTTTTTTTCTTGGCACTACTGCTACCAGTTGTCAGTTTTTGCTCATCATCTCCTGTTTGACCAGTCTCTCCCTTCATCACTGACTTGTCTTTGTCAGTGCTGGTCCCAGGTTTGGTAGTTGTGTCTACTTCAGCTGTGGGGGCAGCTGCCTCTTGCCCCTTTTCATCAGACTCTTCACAGGGCTTCGGGGACTTTGTTGCTTTCCCTCCACGCACTCCTTTGTTGCGGGACAGCTTGAAGTCAAAATAAAGAGGGTTACAGCTGTAAGACAGAGATGGTTGAGCTTTTGTAAATTCGAGGAGCTCAGAGGGCCACTGCAGGGTCGTGCTCTCATCTTTGCTCAGAACTGGGAAGAATGGACCTGTGGGGATTTTAGGACCCGAGTTTGTATCTACAGTTTCCTGCGCGCTCTCTACTTTTTGCGTAGGTGAAGTGGGTACCTCGGGAGCTGAGTCAGCAGCACATGTAGAGACATCCTCCGTCTTCACTTTAGGCGATGGAGGGGTTGTCTCTGTGTCAGGGGGGGAGGTGACAGTTTGTTCTTTCTCAGTCTTGCACTCTGTAGCATCAGGCTCCGTCTGTTCAGTACTATTTTCAACCTTTTTCTCCTCCTGCGCCCCTTCCTCCTCTTCCTCTTCTTTGCTCGTACACTGATCAGTGGCCTTCATAAACAGCAAAAATTGGAAATGAGGCTTTACCCGACAGTGGGCTGGAGGTATATAGTGATAGTACTCAGGCTCCTGTCCAGCATATCCTTCCTCTTTTTTCATCATCATCTTCAGCTTGTTGAGAGTGGAGGCTAGCGAGGCTCCGTCATCAGGTTGCTGAGCCTCTTCTGACACTGCCACAACACTTTCTACTTCACCACCACCTCCACCTCCTCCTCCTCCTCCTCCTCCTCCTCCTCCTCCTCCTCCATCACCTCCCTTAGGGCTGTCTGTGCTGCAGCCAGATGTCTCGTCCTGCCCTCCAACTTTCTCTCCCTCCTGGCCCTCCTCCTCCTCCATAGCCTCCTCTCCGTGATCAGCAAACACTGCTGCTGCTGTCTCGAGCTTTACTGGGGCTTTCTTGGCGAAAGAGAAGGACACGCTGACTTTGGACGCATTGCTAGCGGTTGGAGAGGAGGAGGGGTTCTTCCCCAAAGAGAAGCTGATGGTCGGACCTGGTTTTGGGGAGCCTGGTCCTGCTTTTTCTGCTGGTGAATCTTCCTGGGTATTGTCCGTCATCATGGTGTTTTCAGGTGTTAGGTTGTCGCCTTCTTCTACTTTCTCTCCATCCACGGCAACTGTGGTAGGTTTGAACATTGGCCCACTTCCTGGAGTACTGAAACATAAAAACAAGATATTGTAATGTAAATGTTTCTGACAGAAGTGACAGTTGAGAAGAAAAATCACATGCTTGTTTTTGTTTGTTTATCATTACAAAGGGCTCGACAGGTTCCTGAAAGTCTTCAGTGTCACGATTCAGTTTCATCTTCTTAAAAAGAGGCTGGGAAACATGCAATCCAGACAAGACAAACATGTTTTTAGGATGTGGTCTTTGTCCGGCCTAACAGGTTGCACAACAATCCCTTCACACACAGGCATGCAATTGTACTAGCAACAGAAAAAGTTTGAAATCCAGCCAGCAGGGGGCACTCGGGGTATAAACTCTTACCGGTCTTGTTGTTTCCTCTGCTCAGCCAGCTCATGCAATCTGCGCAGCATCTTTTCCTGCTTCTTTCCATCTTTCCGGGAACGTGAGGACACATTGCGAGCAAACTCTCTCTGCTTCAGCTCTTTAAGCCTCTGCAACACACAAAAGCAAAACGATGACACGCCAGGAAAAAGAACAAAACACGTCAGGATCTCTTCTCATGCAGTTAAAAAGACAGATGCTTCTCTCTTGTTTTAACACAAAACAGATCTCCATCATGAGTGCAAATTGGAAATTACAAGTACCTGCTTGTGAGCGTGGTCATAAGAGTTAATGTGGTTGTCAAACTCCTGGTGTTTGGTATACTGTTTGTCACATAGCTCACAGTAGAAATTGGCTCTCAGGTCCTCCAGAGCCTTTGCAATTGCTTTCTCCTTTTCCATCTGGTCCTGTTGTTAATGAGAAACACAGCAGAATGAGTGACTGAATCTTAGACTGTGTTCAAGGAGTAGAAGTAGACACTTGACTACAGTAACTAGAGTCTTCTGTTTCCCTGCAAACAAGCATTTACCACAGCAGTCCTGCTATACTCGGTCGACAGGGGACAGAACCAACACAAATAATCAGAGACACAAAACTGAAGGACATCACCTTGTATTTTTGCCGCAGTTCCTCTGTGTCCTCTTTCTCCACTTCGAGCACTCTTCTCTTCTCTGTGGCATCCTCTGCATAGTCCAGCTACAAGCACAGATGCAGCAGGTACAGTTACAGCTCTCACACAAAACAAAACACCCCTGAATCAACGAGAGCATTTCAGATTCATCTTACAGGCCACAAACTGTTATGCGGTTGGCACATATGGGCTACCGGGGTTGTGATTGGTCAGTTCGTTATTGCTTATTTTCTTCTATATGATTCAGATGGAGACAGATTGTTTGAAGTCCAACAGAAATCTCATTAGTCATCCCTTTATGGAGTCTAAAATAATGTCAATACGAAAAATTGTCTTTGGCGAAATATCTGAAAAACCTCTATGCGTAAACCGACCTTTTATTGGTATTCAATCAAATAGTGCAAAATTAGCAGCCACCATCGTGAAAAGAAAAAGGAATTATAGAATAATTTTCTCCCTTGTGGCTTCTAATTTTTTCCTCAAAGGAGATCACAAGACATATGATTTACAGAGCACGTATGTACGCTGTAGCTGACAAGTTTAATTCAGTTATACTTTAATACTAGAGTCATCATGGATTGTACCGGCACATCAGTGTGGAGGTAACCAGCCTCCTGAAGGCAGATGTATGACATGCAGCCATAATTGTGGAGGTCAAATGCAAATTACGACAGGAGCCGACGCTTTTATGTAATCAGTGGCATTCAGCAGGCAGCAGATTTGAAGTCCAAGCGTCGGACCAACTTGTGTTACCGTCTCTTATATAATTTTTAAACTACAATTACAGTGTATATGCTGTTTGTTTGTTTTTTTTAAACATTGGTAACTCAGTTTATTTTCATAGTGTTAGCTGACGAATTGGCTTTCTTTCTCTTCCTTGTGTGCCATCTTCAACATCACAAACATGCCAGACAACGGAACAGTAAAATGTTACAGCTGTTAAAAATGTTTTACTTTAATCTTTTTTTCCAACTCAGTGTCGACCAAATGAGGCTGGAGTGCTACTTATACAAAAAAAACTGCTTCACTCTCAGGCTAAAGCATTCACTAGAGGGAAAACAAGCCCATACCATGAGTCTTTCTTTGCTGACCGATTTGCATTGGCACCTATTCATTCATTCAGCTAATGTCCTCCTGGCATCCACTGCACTCAGATTTGCCTGTCAGAGTGCCAGTTGGTAAAGCTTGATTGATAACTTCAGAGAATGTTTTCGCTGCCGCTGAGCTTTACATGAGTGCTGCTGGATCTTGGCACTGTGCATGATGCTCTTTGGCTCATGTAACGATTTTCTGCCGTGGAAATGTATTTGAAGCACCCAATGATTCTTCCACAGGCCCTGTGGATGTCAGCACTGAGTGTTGGACAGATTTTTAAATAAAATTCTATAAGCTTCACCCTTTTGTTATCCATCTTTGTGCCAAGTGGCCCACAACTTTGCAGCTGAACTGCTGTTGGACGGAGTTGTTTCCACTGAGCAGATCAAAACTCGCACTTCATCACAGGGTTTAAAAATGAGTTTACATAAGACAAACTAACCTGCTCTATTTATTTGTTAGCTGATGTTATCTGTTGATATTGGCCCCAAAGATATATTGTACAGATTTATATGTTCTCAAATATGTTCCACTTAGAAACCTTTTATTAAAAGAGATTATAATGCAGAGATGCTTGGAATAATTTATAATTATTCGATTCCCAGTAACGTTTGTTGTTTTTAGTGCACTGATGTTGAAGTTTGTTAAACTGTAAAATATGCAGCTTTCGTGTCTGATAACCACATTTGAGGGATCATTGCAGAAAATGATTGCCTAGTGTACTGATATTGGATTATTTCACTCCCTGATATTGGCACTGGCACACAAAGATCCAGTATTCCGGTCAGACTCTTGGTCTATATCTGTATTATGCTGAGGGCCACTGAAAACTTGAATATTAGCTTCTTGACCACTGGCTGTTATGACAATTCATCACTTTGTCCTAAATTTATATTTAGTTCTAGCAGCAATGGTTGATGTTTCAAGTTCCTTTATTCCATTTCACCAAAAATGAAATGAAATCTTAGTGTCAAAATGTAGAATAACCTATGATGGAATAAAACAAAGGACAGTTTTACTCAAGTTTTGTACTTAAGCGCAATTTTGAGGTACTTAACTTGAATATTTCCTTTTTTCCTCTACTTCACACTTTCAATCCACCACATTTATATGCTAACTTTAGTCACTAGATTCTTTGTAGACACATTGTAACATCATTCAGTGTTGATTGACTGATCAGATCATGTTGTGGGTAAGGCACTGAGTGAGACCACAGACAGAGAGGATGCTGCACCAGAGCCAAAGCATTGCATTTTAAATGAATGTATTTTATCTGCAATCGGACACAAAAAGAACGCATACTGATAAAAGTGAACAGTTTTACTAATCTGCCAGCACATAACTGATCTCTCTCTAACATGTTGGGCCACAGAACGAAACTAGAACATTTAAAAACAGCCTGAAGCTTTCCACTATGTCCCCATTAAGAACATAAATTAGTGATAGGAATTAAAATGAACATCAGCCTACCTCCATCTCCATCCGTCCCATCCCCATGACATCATACTTGAGGATGATGGGCACAGGGTCGGTGCGTCCTGAGGGAGAAGAGACAGAGAGAGGACTCGGTGAGTTTTTGAGACTGTGACGGAGGGCCAGCTCGGAGACAGCCTGCTTTTAGAGCATAGGGTGCTGGGGTTAGAGAATTTTTGCCTTGAAGTGCAAAGAGACCAGAAAGCTACAGTGAACCAAACACCAGCCATTCTCACAGCTTACTGCAGCCACCAAGTACAGATCACTTTATCTTATCTATCCTTCCTGTTACATTTGATCTGGCTGCTGATTTCCATTTCAAATGAGTCAAATTAGCTGCAATTTATGTATATCTGGAGATTTATATGAAGTCAAGGGCATCAAGGTTGTTCAGCACGTAGTCTTATTAGACAAAGACTGTCAGCTTTAAGCAAATCTGTTTCCATATCTTTTCAGTGTATTTGAAGCACCCACCACCCCTCCCTCCACCCGTTCTTTGCTGCAGTCCTGTTAAACCAGAATGCCAAGTTTATCAAGGACGCTACAGCTTGAGGGGATGTGTGGTGGTGTGTGTGTGAAGGGAGTTGCAACAGGCCTGCGCAGCTGCTGCCACTGCGACATCCTCCATGAGGGGAACAAAAAGCCTCCCAATATTATCTAAGGCCAATTGCATCATCTCTTTCTGAAATGTCTGCAGGCTGGCTGACCCTGCAAGCCCCTTCCACTGTCCTGAGGTCCAAATCTGTTCCCTTGTCCCAGGCCCCCTTCCTCATAATGACACGGAGCTGAAAGATTATTTTCCTCTGTCTACTTAAGCTACGTTACGTAAGCTGTGAAAAGAGCTAGATCGGAAGGAAATTAACTGTAGAAAAATAAACAAACCAAAGACAACCAAAAAAACAACAAAAAAACAAAACAGAATGAAACATTAAAGATATAAAATATATAAAAATCAAAACTACTTTGGAGATTGACACAGAATTGCTTAATCCACTCATAATCAGCCAAACAAAGCAGAGAGAAAGACAAGAGTAAAAAATTAAAAAAGGACACAAGCACTGAACTACAGCAGAGTGACGTCACAGGCCAGGTATCGCCATGGTGACAGTGCAAGGGATGGGGATACTTACCTGGTGAAACATGGGTATGGGTAGGAGGAGAAGGAAGGGGAGGACAGACAGACAGATAGATAGACAGGGGAATCTCAACACAAAAGGCATAAAAAGAATTTGGACTAGTCTGCTGCTCCTGTTGCCAGCCAGATACAATAATCAATCTTACTGATAGTGATTATCAATTCAGTTTGGTTTCAGTTTTTTCCTCCCACATATATCAAAGTTAGTTTGTTTTCAAGAATCAAGCTTTTACGTATACCATTGGGCATATGGAATAACTACAAGCATTTGGCTTGAAAATGTATAAAAAAAAGCTTCTTTGTAGGTTCTACCAATTTGACTAAATATAAAAAAGTACTGTGCATTTTCCGTTGTCCTACCAAAGTAACACTTTGTGCCAAGAGGAGCCCCGAAACAATATCTGTAATGTGCTAATAATGACATAAGTTATTACTTTCAAAAGGTGTAATTTGTAGAATATGGCCAGAACTCGAGGTAGCTCCAAAAACAGCGGGAAGAGTAACCAACAAGTGCTGCTCTTTGCTAGCTATCCTTGGCTGTAGCTAGCTACCGTTAGCCAACTGGCTCATGACTGAGTTAGCCATGAAGCCAGTGGCTCTCTAGTTTGTCTAGGCAGGGACCTCAGATCACAGGGGAAGTCACAACGGGCAACTGGCCCCAGTTTAACTGGATTTGGCCGTCTGACCTGAGAGTGGACACGGCTGGGCAACAAACTGCAACTGAACAGCCTCCAAGACTGACTGAGGTCAGTTTGACAACCAGGGATACAGTAAGCAGGTGATTTACAGCGGCTCTGACTGAGACTTCAGGGACAACAAGACATCTCCACAACACAGTACATAGACGTTTTTGACATAACTTCAAAACTGTTGTTTCTTCACACCAACTGTTAGTTCATTCATGTTTTAAGGTAATATTCTGGCCATATCTTACACATTACTCTTTTAACAGGGCTTCTTCCAGGCACATTCTTACTTTTCTGGACAGAGGAGGGTTTGGTTAATATCTGTTACTACTCTGGTAATTTAGTCATCACAGCCCAATGACATATTCATTCTGAAATCATAAATGCATGGGCATTGGAAAATATGAAGGCCTGCCTGGACTCTCAGTCCCACTGCAGTGTCTGGCAGTTGGGTGGGCTTTTAGCTAAAAACCTAAACTACGATTGGATGATTGTGGAAGACTTATTCCACCAAGGCAGTGAGAGGAGAGTACTGATTGTACGATAACTACATCATAAGACTATCTTCTGACAGACATGTGTGTTCATGTTCTTTGCCTAACAGCGGTAGAGAAGTGAAGCCTAAAAAAAAGGGTAGGTCTGTTAGCCAGCCACTGCAGTGAAACGTTTGAATGGAGTTACAAGCAAGGCCCAGAATTAGAGATTAATGAACAATTACAATCATCCCAAACTATCACCAATCTTTAAAACACAGTGACAATACTTCCACATTACCCATTCCAGTGGAAAAGAAAGGGACCAGACAAAAACAATGTGCATCTAAATCACGGGGTGTGAATCACAAGGTTTTAAAAAAACTGAAAACAAACAAAATGACAATGTTCTAAGAGTAATACATATGCATGATAAAATACAAGCAGCAGAATGAGGACTAATACAGAGAGAATTGAAAAGCCTATGTAGCATTGGTGCTCTGATGAGAGGAAAACAAAAAAAAAATGGGAGAAATCAAAACAAAGAAAAAAAAAAATAATAAAACAATTCAATTGGGGGATAAAATAACATTTACCACTAAGTTTACCATCAGCACAACATGGGCAGGATCAAATCGCTGTAAAAAAGAAACACCAATTGGTTAAGCAGGAAGATTGAGGCACATAGAGAAGGGAGGGTGGGGTTGGGAGTGTGGTTGTGGGGTTTGGGGGGGGAAGATTACCAGAGGGGCATCGGTGTGTCACCCCCCTCCCCAGCCCCCTCATCCCTTCACTTAGGGCTAGATGCTTACAGGGATTTATTCTCACCACGCTCTCCCAACCGCTCGTCCCAGTCCCCAGGCCCCTAGCCTGGCGTCACCTTGCTCTCTCAACCAGAATATGCCCTTTAAGGTACCAAACTACCACCCCTTACAAAGGACGCCAAAAGTCCCATATCCCCGTAAAAACCCAGCAACCCTTCCCTCTTTACCTTCGTCAAAAACCCGTCAGATAAGAGCTTTTGGAGGAGCTGTACTGGGTGAGGGAATGGTCAAACATCTACTTTTGGAGCGCCTGTGTCTCAAATATCAAGTCTGAGATTATAGATGCCTCTAGGGACGACCACCATTTTCCCCCTTTGAGCTTTTCGCCTCGCAGACGCTTGTCAGCCCAGTTAGCAAATCTCCCCGAGATTCTCTCATTTCCTCGCTAGCTTACAGCCAGCAAGCTTTGTTTTTGGGATGTGCTTGACCCCGGAAAAAAGTGAACACATGACACAAATGTACAAATGTACCTGAGGAAAGAGCCAGCAAGGCTTTGAGCAGTGCTTAGAGCGGGTTCTGCGTTGCTGTGTAGCAGCAGTTTTACCAAAGTACACTAAAAAATGTGAACTGTGCGCCCATCTGGAGTGTTACATTTCACTCTATCGTGTGAAAGTAGTAATTCAGCGTGTTACCTCCAACACTGCTTAAAGCCCCAGGTGAGTGTGACAGTTTGAGGCAGGCAGGTGTGCACCTCTGGGACAAACATGCTGTGCAGGAGGGGCAAAGAAACAGGGGGAGGACGGGAGCGTGTAACCATGGGGACAGAGACATTCGGGGTATAGAAGGGTGGTGAGGTTTTCCCTGTAAGTTGACTCTATGGCCCGGTCAGTAACAGACACACTCACACATCTCAGTCCCACATAATGACCACACACATACACACGAGTTTCACAGGTTTGGAGGTAGAAACAGGCAAACAAGCAGAGGGGGGAAAACTTGTCTACTTGGCAAGCCATTCAAATTCTGAGCCGTGGTTACAGCCAATCAGATACCCGACAGCAGCAACGGAAACTCAAAGAGGAAAAAAAAATCTAACATACGTGTAGATGATGATTCTAAGGGATGTGATGGAATCATGGCTTCCTAAATCTATCTTGATTTCAAATGGATTTTGGTACTTTTGTTCAAATCGAAGCACTTTACACTTGTGCAGATTGAAATAAAGGTTTAGTGATTATGAAGCAAAGAGGAGGAAGCTGACAGAGGCCATTAGCCTACGGTACACTGTAAAAGGGGTGTTACATTGAGGTCAACTGCAGAGTGGGAGAAAGAAAACACACCCACACACACACACATACTGACATACAGAGGGGATCCAACAAACCTTACCTAAAAAGGGGCAAAAAGGACAAAAGAAGAATAAGAACAAAGTCAATACAGTGAAAAACTTAAAAAGGGGACACAATTCTTTCACTTCAAAAATTCAAAAACCTTCGCTTCTGGCAAGGAGGACAGGACAGGAGAGGAAGATTATGATTGTCCGGCAGACTTCAATGAGATACAAGGGTGCAATTGTGTTCAGTCTACCCTTAAGTGCCTTAGCAAATTTCAGCGGAGACGGTTGGCTCCAACGCCGGGCCATTAATTCCTACACAACAACTGGACACACTTTGCCGCAGTCTCATCTGCCCACAAAGCAGGATGCTTACATAACCACACATCAGTGATGCCAGCGGCAAAAACAAGAGCACAGTCAGCCCCTGCAACTTGTTCTCTCCTCCACACAAAGCACAAATCCTTATCACATCAAATAGATTGCTATTCAGCTGTTCAAGGCCGGATGGAAATAAACAATGATGAACACCAAACGCTATGCTCAAAAATTACTGCTGTGCTGTCGCTTTGCATTCACTTGTCAACCTGCCCAGAATGAAGCGGCTTCCTGGTCTGCTCTGGTCCCTGGACACAGTCAGGCTGAGAATACCTATGAGACAACACAGGGGAACCAAGGCCATATATGTACATGAACAAGAGTGGCTAGAGCAGCCACGACAACAGCCAGTCGTCACATCCGTGTGTTATCTAAAGCATAAATGTCAAACAATGACTAATCACGGCTATTCAATCAGATGCAAATCTATGCGTAGATAAAATTCACCAAGCGATTAACAGCAATACCTCCACACTGACGCACCTTTTAATTGTGAAAATGACTTCGATACAAACACTAATATAGAAGATAAAGGGCATATATTTCTTCTCCCTTCGGTTGCACTGGAGCGCTTAACTTTTAAAATGTTTGATCATTTTCTAACAACAGTCTACACACTCAGTTTGTGCTTGTTAAAAAAATATGTGTATGCATTTTTTTAAGCTGACCTGCATCAGTAGAACCAATGAAAATGTGTAGTCACACCCGACAGAATTTTTTGGCACATGAGTGACCAAAAAAAAGCTGCGCCCCAGAGCCTAGTGTCTCTGTTGAGTCTCAGCAGGCTAAACCTTTCATTCCATCAACGTCACCTCCAAAATGAACATGTCTACACTACTATGTGTTTCAGTTTCGTCATGCACAAATTTCATTCTCTTTGTTCGTTGTCAAACAACTGAAAATCTACTTTCCAGAACATTAAACACAAGGATGCAATTATGTGACTATGCTGCCTACAAATTCAATAAAGCAGCATTATTCTGAACTTTTAATGCTATTGAGTCACTTACTTCGTCTCTATGTTCACATCTATGGCCATAACCTACATGTAGTTTGGGCGTGGGCTGGTGACTCCAGTTCGCAGTTCTGTTTCTCATTAAAATGCTGACACTGAGCCCGTGTTACTGCTGAGTTTACAGGGAGAGCCACGCACTTAAGCAAGAGTTGCAACAAAGACAGATGAAGTGGACGGAAATGACTGCGTGACAGTTACAGAAATGAAACTGGTAGATCTGAGGTTAAGGATAGAGAAGAACACGGAGGAAGAGGTAGACAAACCAAAATGCCAGAAATGATGAGGAAAAACAAGCTCCATTCACAGCAGACTGCGAAGACTCATTGGCCTGCCAGTGATGACATCACTCACGGACAATGCTATACATCATCCTCTTTGGAGAGTGCAGAGAAGGGTGAGGCTTTGAGAGAGAGCTGAAGTTAAAAGACAGAGAATAAAGATACTGATGAGGAAACGGGGTGAAGAGACAGGAAGAGGCTCAGTGGAAATCTGCCAGGGCTCTGCACCACTGCCTCTCCGCCAATGAGTCCATGAGCACAGCAGGGTTGAGCTAATGAGGTGCTGATGTTAGCCAAGACCAACCCACACACTCGACTGTGTTCGGCCCGCTCCCTCTTACAGCAAGTCAATATCAACTAGGCCATCCAATTACAGATGTCTCCAGAAAGTAAACCTCCTTAATGCAGCTTTCTAGTTGAAAGCTTTCTACATCCTGCAGAATTAATTCAATGAACTGGGCTTAAAGAGCGTCTTCGTGATACAGCTTTCCCTACACTCAAGGGACAACCATCTTTAATCACAATATATTAATATATATAATATAATATAATAATACAACACGCTGACATAGTAAACCTTAAAGTGGAGTTCTGGTATTTTCTAAATCTGGGCCCTATATTTGCACTTTTGTTGTTTGAAGCATTCATACCTAAAGTCTTGCCATCGATCCTTTGGGGCAACTCCGAGCTTCAAAGCTACGTCCACTTAAAGTACTAGTTTCTGCTACTGACAGGCTGAGGTTGTTATTTTAAATCTCTGACGGTACAAAAGGTCTTGCTAAAGCTGAGTTCTCGTTTTAAAATCTTGCAAGGTCAGTTGTTATTGTCGAATTCAGTTGAGAAGTCAGACATGATTATAAATGCCAGTTAGTAAACTTCAAACTCCTCCCCCAACTCTGACTCACATCTCCACCTTGTACTGCGAACACTTACATCTCACTAGGTTTCGGAACGGAACAATTCGGTCCAATTTCATTGTTACAGAGGCCTGAAACTGTAAATACAACTGGCCCAGACGAGGCCTAAGGCGCCATCCACATGGAAACGCTTTTTGTGTAAACGCATATTTTGCATCGTTTTGGCCTACAATGAATCTGCATACCTTGCGTATCGATGACGCCATCGCCCCACCCCTTGACCTCTAGCCTTCGACCTTTTAGCCCCGCGATGTCTCATAACAACAACAACAACGGCGGACTACATGCTTGTGCTCGTGCTGCAGAAGATATTGAGCCGTTCTTGCAATTTACTCGCCTTGTAGTTGAGTGTGAGTCTCAGCAGCAATTCGACCTCGTTATCAATCCACACAAACGATTCTGGTTTCCTTGCACTAGCCATTTTAGTCCTCTTTTTGTTGCGTTCGGTTTCTCCCTCTATTGTCTGTTGATAGCTCTTCTCTGTTTTTGGTGAATTTAAAGCCCTACCTAAAGGCCTGGAATATGAACTACAGCGTGTTGAGTCGTTTACAGTGGATCCGTCTGGACGCAAATATTCTTAAAAAGATGCAGAGGAAGACGGGGGAAAAAAGATCATGTTGGTACGTGTGGACATGGCCTAAGAGGGTCATTTGCCTGTTAATTCATGTGCTTTACATTCCAGCAAAGAGGCAGCCAGGTTGGATAGAGTTCCGGCTAACATGTTTGTGTTTCCAGAATCAACCATGTGCTCTTCGTTAACACTCCTGCATCACTGCCCCGAACGAAAATAAATGTTTCAAAAGAGAAACAACATTTTGCTCCTGTAGGCAAGATATAAACCTGAGCAGAGGATGTTTGTTTTTAACCAATGGTTCAAAGAGAGATCTTACGTGCTGGCACAGCAGCAATCCAAAGACCATAACAACTGTCTATAACAACTGGTTGTGAACTGACCAATTACACTGTAATTTTGTAGGGAAAAGCACCATTTTAATCTGAGTTGCTGTCAACTAAATGCAACACCGAAGACAAATAAACACTTCACTTCCGCCTCCCAACCCCCAGAATCCCTGCCCTCATACTTTCCAAAGCCTCTGGAACATACTCCTCCCTCTTCATGCTGCAGGAACAACCGGAATTATGTTTGTTTATATAAAAATCCATTTTACCCAGCAACACACACAAAGGGAGAGATCAGCGAAAGAATGTAAAGAGAAAAGAAAATTTGCTGATATAAAAAACAAAAACCTGGAAAAGTGAGGGGAAAGAAAATGACAGAGGGTAGTGGCTCAGTACCACCAGCATACATTGAACGTAGGTGTACAGAAGAGTGAGTCCTTACCCTGCATAGTTTTGCCAAGGCCTTGCCCCAACTTCCAGCCATGTTTCTGGAGCAGCCGGTGCCCGATGTTATCCTAGCAGAGAGAAGAGAGGAGAAAAAAACCAAAAATATTCCAATAATAAGAGAAGCTTTTCCCCGTGGGCACTGGTCAAAAAACAGACAGACAAACAAACATACAAAATAAAAAATACAACAATCAGATCACGCTATCATCATCAGCACAACCACCACCACCATCACCATCATCATTTTTTTGTCATCCACATCACCTACAGCGTGTAACATCAGTGTCTTCCAGCACAAGGAGTGGTAAGGGCGGTTGGGGGGTGGGAGAAGGGGAGATAGAGGGTTGGAGACTGAGAGGAAGGGTAGGTTTTCCACTATGATGAATTCATGAGGCTATATGTAGCCTGTAAACTACAGGATATCCTCCCACAGTGGGAGTTTAAAAACCTTTTTTATTTATTTCTTTTAATTTTTTTTTTTAAAGTTGAAAATTGGGCATGAGCATTTCTATGTTTTTTGGATGATAAAGATAAACACATCAAGTCACATCCACTAACTGAGAAGTTAAGAGGAGAAGGAAGGAAGGAGAGGGAAATATATGTATCACACGCATACATATATGAACCACTACAGAGCAAGATCTTAGTACACAAAGAAAAGTGACACAGAACAGGTATGGAAATCTTGCATTAACAAAACAAGACCAGAATCTCCAAGCTTGCTGTGATTCCGTAACCATGACAAAGGGGAGCACCATGAAACATATGCAGCTGTCACAAAAAAATATAGCAAGAGGAAGAGACAGAAGTGGAGCTAGTGGGCCTTGGATTACCATTACAAGGCCCAGTGTGGACAGAATATGCACGTGTGAGGGGGATATGTGGGTGTGCAGGTGAAGAGAGGGAGACATTGTGTGCATGTAGCCCCGTTAGAGACACTAGAAATAGCTATGGTGCATGTTTTTGGACACCTCGGGCATCTCTGGTTTGTTATCAACAGTTTGGTCCCAACCACGTCACTGCTGTTTTTTAAAACGTGAGACACACATTGCATACCTTTCATTGAATAATTCTTGGAAATATCACTAATATATCTCGATATTTTAAAAATGCCTTAAAAGCACTTCATAATTGCTGACAGGACGACCAAATCAAATATCACAATATTAATTAGGGCTGCACAATATAACGGTTTAGCAATGACACTGTAATGTGCGTGTGCATGATAGTTACATTGCAGAAAGTGCAATGTCAAGTACGGCAGTCTTGGCCATTTTCTAATATGTATTACGACATAATAAAAGCATTTACAGCAAGCTAAACCAAGGCTCAACTAGTCTGCTGCCGGCCAGTTTCGGCATTGTCATGGCTAAAAAACAGACACCCATAGAATGGTAAATGTAGTATCATCTCGTCCTGAAGTGGAAAAGTCTGCATATTAACTTCATAATCGATTTGTTAACATCCACTGAAGCTAGACATGATTTTAACAGAGTTAAATAAATACCCCATTTTGGTCTGGTGGGAGCCAGAAGGGTATTCAAGTGACATTCAATTCAAACCTAATATGGACAAGATCAGGCAACTGATAATGAATCAGAGAGGTTTTGAGAGGAGTGCAAGAACATACACAACAGGAATTCCTAGCACACTCTGGGGCAAATGTGCATGTCTCAGACCATTATATCACTAGTATGGGTCAGCAAGAAAACAAAAACATTAAGTGAAATGCAAGACCGTCCCACCAATACACACTACAGTACATCCTCAAGCACAAATAAACAGGAGACAATGAGATTTCTTAATAAGCAGTGTTGTTCTGTTGTGATTATAACTATTCCAAGCTTGTCTAACATTCACCAGAGTGCTGCATTCTACCAAAAAAAAAAAAACATACAAACCAAACAAAAAGGATATTTATAATCACAAAGAGATTTACATCAACTTTCACAAACAGAAAGTGAAGGGGTTGGAACAAAACAGCATGCAGCTTTTTGTTAAAGAGTTTTAACAAAAAGGATCGTCGGTGTTAGTAGCGCACTGTGAATGGTACACATACAGAGGGGTGGGGCGGGCTGGGGGTGGATGGCGGGGTTAACAAAACTCAAGATGTGTTAGTATCAGGTGGATCAGGCACAAAGAGGAAGGTGATGGCTCAACAGGGCTCAATTAGTTCTCTTTGACAAAAAAAGAGGAGGTCGGGGACAGAGCAGGCTGAGCCATGATGGAGGTGAGTCTCTAGGGTGGTGGAGGTGAGCTTGGCTTGTATGGGTTAGTGCATGTGAAGGGGAGTGGTAGTCACACACACAGCACACACTGCATCTCCGCCCACGAAGGTCTTATTTGGGATAATTGGTTTTTGTTTTGTTTTGTATTTCAGAGCAAACTGTTGCCTTCCTTTGCCCTACTTAATATTTACAATCATGATGGCTGGAATAAATACTACATCCAAAACATCTGGCCGATGTTTGCCTCTAATACCCGAGGGAGAGGCTGAACCGCTTCACTTCCTGTTTCTGTTTTTCCCTCCATTTCATGCATGTATGCACTGTGCTTACTCTCTGTGACTGTTGGATACCTTCCGCTGTGGGATAAGATAAGACAGGAATTTGTGCTGGGTCTCACATGAACTGGAGACAGCCTGGACTGCTGGTATCATAACTAGAAAATATAAGGCTACATTAACATGCTATCACTGTGTATTAGATGTCCCCCGCTTGGCAGTTCCTGGACATGTTATGAGATATACAGAATTAGAGGCTGTGCGTCTAATAGAGTATGTTGCCTCCTCCCTGGTGGATAAAATGTCCCCAGACTTCACTGTGTAGGAAAACACTGCAGAATTTGCTGCAGTGAGCGCCTCCCCTCCAACCGACATTGGGTATGCTTCTGTCCCTTACTGCAGTATTATGGTGCAGTAACACTCTACACATGAACATTTATATTGATTTGGGGGATTAGCTGATCTATGAGGCTTGGAGCAGGGAGGGAATAAGAACTAAACTCGCTGAATCCTCAGCCTCTAAACGATCCCTGTTCGCTGTACTTTTTATCAAACAAGACAAATCTGACCATGTGCATATTCTTTTTTAATAAAAGCTAGATAAAAACAAGGGCAGGTTGGATGAGGCACCAGTCGCAACTGCTGACACTGATAGAGAGATTAGTTCAAAATGGGCTCAGCAAAGGTTAGAGGGCGGAGGTGAGGCGCAGACTGCGTGTTGAACAACAGATGAGTGCACCAAAAGAATAGACAGACAGACGGATGAAAGCAACGACGGCGAGTCCAACAGCAGTGCAAGTGGAGTGAAGGCATTTCCATACGAACCTGGCTTTAAAATACTGGGCTGTCAAAAAAACAGTCACACGTGACACAACGTAAGAAACCGGCCAAACGCTTTCAACTGCAAATTCTGCTAGCTTCACTAGTTTCTTTAAAAAATGCAAATCTCTCTCTGCTTTTAAACAAACATAATACTGTATACAAACAGAAAAGGTAGGCATGTCAATAAATCCACCAACTGACTGTTAATACAGGAGAAAGAAAAATAGAAAATGTTATCCAAACAAAAGAGATCTACAAAGGGGGGGTGTTTTGTATAAAAGTGTGCACTGTGCTGTCATTGGCACAGTGCATGGCAAAAGATGTGGGTCAGGGAAGTGATATGCAGGGGACCCCACCTAGAGACCTCAGAGGATTTAGAATAATTTTTTATGCTTCTGTCTATACAGCTATTTATGTGTTCAATATGGGAGTATTTGTTCGCTCCTGTCTGGGCATGAGAATTTGTGTAACACAGAACAGGCACATTTATTCATGTAAACCACATATTTTATTTAATTTTCAAAGGGATGACCGTTCTCAACAACAGATCTCTCAGATCTGAAAAGACAACTGAGACAGGCCCTTTAGGGATCTGTCTTCAAAAAAGTGAAGTGTGCTGTTGCAGCTACTCATCTTCCTCTCTCGTGTCCCTGCGGAATGTCTTTTGGCAAGTGCTGATAGTGGACTGACAGGACCTGCTGTCTGCTGCTCCTCATAAACTCGTGCAGCTCAGTTGTATCTGGTGCCCTGTACATTCCTGGTCAGTAACAACCATTGCAGGTGTGCCTAAATGGAAACAACTGTCTCAGCGCACCAAGAGCCAAACGAATTAAGCAGAAGGCTCCGACTTCCCAGTAAATGGAGGCAAGTGTGGGGATTAAAGATTTCAATCAACTAAGTGAGGGGAAAATGACAGAAGCAGAGTCCAATTAAGATAAGTGTGTATATGTAATAAAAATACATACTTACCGTAATTCTGAAGCCCCAGTTCATCAACTGAAAGTTTATCATCGTGCAGTTAAGTTAAAAACACTAACGGTCAAGGTTTGGGGGCTCTCCAACGACTGTAAACACAGACTTAAAGACTTGCATTCTCACTGATTTTTAAGTAAGGCGATGGGGTTTGTTTACAGGCAAATGCTCTGGTTATTTTTTGGGTTGGTTTAACGTTTTTTCTCTTACTCTGTTGCCGACATAAAAGAAAAATATTCATGGGGACCCCAGCAATGACCACAAACATCTCTGCTGCTCACGGATTTAAGACTGGTGCTAAAAAAAGCATGTGTTGTAAAAAAAAGTGGGTCAGGTTTTTAAAAGGACTGTGTTTGACCTTTTCCTCGTGCTCCTCTTTGCCACTGAATATGTGACAAAAGTCACACAGTTAACAGTGTCAAACACCTGTGTGATACAACGTTTGGCTTTAAAGCAAAAGGCTACACAACAGCTGATACATTACACCCAAAATATCCCTTTTTCTTGGCCGTTTCACTTAATGTAACCCAATTCCTTTTGAGCTCCAGTATCTGTATTACAGAATTTTAGTGAAGACTTAACCTTGGATAAAAGGAAATACACAACAAACTGTTCACCAACAAATCTTCCTGTGGCCTGTGAACATGTGTTTCTTAGATTTCCAGCGTGTGTGTGTGGTTTCTGTGGCTCTGAGGCTGCCCGCTGCATATCGCTCTGGGACAGGGTCAGGTAAGGGGAGGAGGGTAGGTTTGAGGGACTGGGGACTGGGGAGGGGGGGGGCAAGAGACGTGGGAGGAAATGAGTCTGAGAGGAAAATCGTAGTAGTGATTAGGACAGAGTGTTGAGAGAAAATAGTACTGAATGCTACCAAGTTAACACATGCAATGCAAAAACAATGTTAGAGAGAAAAAGAGCAAAGACCAAAGGGGGAAGACAGAAAGAGAAAAAAGATCCCAATAAAGTACCACAGACCTCTAGCTGCCTATAGATCACACACAATAAGTGGCAGGGGAGGGGCTCCGAGCAGCTGGGCCGAAGCATTCAGTAGGTGTAACACTGGTGGACAACTGCCAGAAATCGTACCACCTTAGAGATTTGCACTGCGGAGGCAGGGGCAGACCTGTGTGCCTAACAACAAACTGCATGTTAGTCTATGTGTTTTAACATCTAATGTGACATTTTAGTTTTCCTTCTAAGTGATCATGTCTGTCTCAGATCTGTTTGGAAGGTTCTCCTGATGCTGTGAGGCATTTAGCCCATATGTTCGTACATTTTCAAACAGGCACTTTGTCATTTGGATTATGAAGTGTCACCAAATCCTCTAAAATAATCTTCAACACTTTTTATGATTACCTGTCTGTGGATAAAAAAGTCTGCCACCTTCTTCTTTGGGCATGCAATTTCCAAAAGGAACATGTCAGTGTGCACGTATAATCACAAGCGAGTAAGTGACAGGACAGCGCCACTGATGTGTGAAGAACTTTGTGATGCTGCAGCGCGGCCCTCAGCGCCCCTCCAAAAATAATAGCGCAGGAGCGAAAAAGAGCCACTCAAGCCAGGTGAGCAGGCCACCTCTCTCCCTTTGTTTTCTCCCTCTCCACCACCCACACACACACGTGGGATGTTTGTGTGTGCCTGTGAGGAAGCAGGTCATACATTAACATCTATAAAAATTAAGCAATTTTAATGCTCGTGGTTCACTCGATTACAACACACAGTGTGATTATGTAAATTATGTTTTTCCAGCTAATACAACAACTGTTTTCCTTCTGCTGCTGATTAAGTCTTAACACAGGGCCAGGTAACATTCCTCTGACACCTGCAGCTCTCTTCATTGATTAAAAATACAGCAGATTTTTGTTAAATGCAAGCAATGTTTAGTCTAGAGCCTCACCGATATATAGGTTGGTTGATACTGGCCTATCGTAGATCGGTTTTAGATTATAGTGCAGAAAAAAAAGAGGCTTGGGGTCATTTTTAATGATGAAAATCTCAGTTCAATGTCATTTTAAACAAAGAAGTTTACGTTAAACTCTAATTTATCCTTTCAAAAGGTCTGAAAACCACATTCAAGAGATCGTTGCAAAAATGTTTGTATTCCTTGGTATTCTTCTTTACAAGCTATTATTTGGGTTGTTATACTGTTAAACTTTAATAGAAGAAAAACAAGCTTTTTATTTTACAAGGTAATTATTAATTAACAAGTGACCATTTCAATGCCTGACAACTAATTAAGAATGCCCGTTATGCCTGTTTATTATACACCAATGCTCAATACATCTGTTACAGGCTGGAAAAACAACAACTACAGCATTTCTTTGATCTCTACCTGGTTGCTGATCCTGTAAGATTGGCTCACAAAGCACATCCATAACTTGGAGGAGAGGTAACCCGACACTGTGTGTACGCAGGGGAGTTTGGGCCTGCTCACCACAGTGCTTCAGAGACAAGAAGAGGGGGATGAAGGGAGTGGGAAAGACAGAAAGAAGAGAGCTGCCTGCGCTATTATCTATGTGCCTCTTCAGCGAAAAATGCAGTCCCAGTTGCACAAGCACCATGCCAGCACAGAATGACAGAGGGTACTGTACACCGAATCACTGTGTAGTAGGGAGGGAGCGAGAGAGGTAGAGAGAGAATAGATGTAGAGTGTGACAGTAGTGAAACAGAGAGAGACAGTCAGAGAAGCGTTACAAGGACCCTAAAGATAGGAGTAAGAAAGCAGAGCGTGCAAATACAAACCGGGTCATTGCTGCTTAGCTAATAGGGGCCAATTCGCTGCAGGAGAGAAATGTCGAACACCCCAAGTTGTGTACAATAAGATAACTGTCCTATAGACACAAACACTATACACTAACATATAAATTCTAAAGCTACATAGAAACACACTCACTCAAACACAAATGTAGCCATTCACACCATCTAATGTGCACTCTCTTGCTTGCTAAATGGAGTGGAATAAGCACTGCACACTTTTAATTAACAAATGAGCCACTGCAAATGCACAGGATAAATAATATGGTTGTCTAATCTACCTAATTTGGCCATTTTATATCCAAGTCTGCCCTGCAACATTAATTTATTCTGTTTTTCTCATTTCAAAAAGGCTTTCAGTTCCCTTGTGAATACATTTTAAAAAACAGGGACAGGTTGAAAAGATCACATAAATATATCAAACCTGCAGTGCTCTATAGCAACCTTACTCAAAGCAGATGCATCCAGTATCCACAATAAAAACATAGGCATGATCAAATATGTACTGAATGAGTAAAAAAAAAACAAAAAAAAACTTAATGGCCATTAGTGGCAGTGCTTTATCCACTCCATGCTTTCAGAGTCATCTCATCTCATAGTGCTAAGATGACTAACAATGACTAATGGGATACTGATACAAAAAATCAAACGTTTATCTGTAAGCTCTACATAAAACAGGAAGATCTAGCATATACATCATCATTTTAACTGTCACACAGGAAATGGAGTAGGCAGAGGACATGGGAAGTGGGAGGGACTTAAAGGGATATTAATGGACATGAGACAAGTGACTCTACAGGTTAGGTGGCAAAAAGGGTGTTCAAGAAAACACTGGATGTATCTACATGGACAGAATGGATGGAGTAAAAAAGGTGTGGTTCTTATTTCTCCCTGGACCAATCATCCACTCTCACAGCTGGTCCAATGGTGCGGGATGATAGATGCAGCCTTACCGATTCGATGGGCTTGTCCAGGGACGCCTGCTCCAGCTCCAACTGGCCCTCTTCATACTGGTCAAAGTGATTCCCACCCTGGAGTGACACACATTTTAAAGCTTATTTTAGAAATGTATTGCCGATTAATGGACATTTCTCACCATTTTCTGACATTTTATAGAGCAAAAAAAATGAATGAATTGTTTGCAGATTAATATATGTCACAAAATTATAATTATTCGAAGCCCTTATCAGTAGCAGTTGAGTGTTTCTGAGGAAAAATCCATTATGAACCTCGAGCTGATTTCATGGAAACAAGAAGACACTGTATTTTCATTTCTGTTTTCAAAACAATGAGACAGCACTGTGTAAGGATGTGCGCCTACTGCCTGTCAATCCCACTGAATAACAGTCAATCACACTGAATAATATTAATAACACAACTGGAAAAACATTCCAGCAGTTACATTACCCACAGCACAAAGGCGCTTTATCATCAAGAAGCAAACCCAGGTCTGTAACACAACCAGTGCTGGGTTGATTACGCTTCGCAAGAACCATTTAAGATGAAAAAGGTTTTTTTGTTTTATTTTATCTGTTACCTAGACGTGTGTTTTACCATGCCGTATTTTGACCAAAATCATTACAATACAAGCTTTTGTGTTAGCACTGAAAGCCCCACTCCGGTGAACTTGGGCATTTTTATTTCAACATTTTCAGAGTCACTTCCTGACACTGTTGATAAGCCAAGCCGTTTGCGAAATATCTTCTGACAAAGCTCCATGAACCAGAGAGAAACAGGTACACTATCATGCAGTATATGTGACTGTGTTAGTCCCTTTGTTACCCATTATCCCCTCATAACCCATCCCATTACATCTTACATCACAGCTTTAAATGTACAAGTTCATTCAGCCATGATTGACTTGATTTCCGTCTCTTTATTTCTTAGCTCACTGCTGGAAAAAAAAAAAACAAGTCTTCCTCTTTAGGTTATTTATTGCCTGAATTTGAAGCATAGCTTTTACTTATATATTAAGTATAAAGACTATTCATGTTTAAGTCTGTGCCCTGGTTGGGACAGACAGTGAGTAATGGGCTTGGTACCCCGACCAAAAGGAGTGTGTTTATAGAGCGGTTTCTGCTCTGAGACAGATGGCTTCCTCTCTTTAGCAGCAGAGGAGAGAAGAAGGTCATGTTTGTGAGTCCGTTTTCCTCCTGACCTTCAAGCAGGCAGAAAACTGAAAGGTCCGAAAATAGTCCATAGTATTTTATTATTTACTAGTTGCTTGCAGCTTCTAGCAACAGGACATGTGTAGACAGAGAAATCAAATGTAACTACACACAAAATATACACACAGGCTTTATATCATCTTTTCATTTGTATTAGAGGAATGGAATATGCACAGCAGTATATTTACTGTCGCTTTCTATCACTGCAGACTTATTACATTGGTGAATTACTGAAAACATTCCTCAGACTACAGCTACAGAATTATGCAGCAAATGTTGCTGTGAAAACACAATGTAAACATGGGCTGGTCCTTGCAAGAGCCTTTACCCTCCACACTCTCTAGGGGAATCTGGTTTTGCAGCGATAAGCAACTGCTCAAATCAGCCCATAATAATGAGGTGATTTGATGCCACACTGGCAGTCATTAATTCCAATGAAAACAGGACCCTCATCAGCATGAGTGAAGCTGGGGATTATGAGAAGGGGAGATGCAGAGGAAGAGCAAACGACTTATTTATGAACAAATCGATGACTACTACCCCCCCACTCCCATCTCTCCTCCATCCACCTGACACTCTGCTTAGACCACTTAATGTGCCATCAGCACAGCGTCTTCCCACCACAATGACTTCCATTATTCCCTGCTGCTTGCTTCCTCATCACTCTGACTCTGGTACACAAAAACACCACAGCAACGCTGTGTAGCAATGATCTTCGCTTTGTCCTCTGATGCACATTATTAGAGTAAATTTCCATTTGTTCTGCAACAGTGAAATGGATGCTTCACACACCCTGTATTAGGAAATGAGAGCTTTTTCAGACTAGCTTTGTGGACATTCATAAATTGCCTGCCATGTTTCTGCGACTGAGGTTTAACCACATGCTAAAGCTTCAACAACAATGTTAATCAATGAAGCAGACAGAGCTGTTGGACTGGTTGTACTGTAGATAGAGGTAGACCATCTGTGGGTGTTTCCTGCGCTGTGTTGCTTGGCAGCAGGCTTCCATGGAGTCACAGAGAAACTTTCTGAATACTGCGCATATGAATGCCTTCAGCAGATCTCACACACAGTGCTCCACTGTGTTGAGCCAGAGCTGCTCTCAACAGACTCATTCAGACCACACAGCAATTCACCTCACTGACAAAATAGCAGAATACTGAGTTCCCACTGGACACCAACATAGTGGGCAGACAGGAAAAAAACATGAGCAGTTTCACAAACTGTTCCTGGTACACATGCTTAAACTTGTAGCCGGTTTCGAGTCACGCTCATCTGGCAATTTACCTATTTCGCCACATCTGCGCTACAACAGAGAGCTGACTGCTTCTTAAACAAAACAGCTCTGTAACCAAGCCAGACCCCCACTGGTTCTGTTGTCCTTGTTCAAAAACACTTCGATATTTTTAATGGGCCGTAAACGACTGAACAAAATGCTGTCAGCACACTGTAAGGAAGAGCTGCTGTGTTAGTTCTGCTTAGGTTATTTAACCAAGCCCTTTCTCTGACCCTGAACATCACTGTTGATACAGCAATTCTCCATTTCCTTCACAAATCACTGGGGTGAAAAAAAAAATATCACTCAAGGTCATAAACAGGAGAAAAGGCTGCAATGTACTTCATACGGGCATGAAAACATTTTTACTGTACAGCAAGGATCTTCACAATCACAGTAATGTCAAGGTTATATGTTTATACAGTTAAACGTGTTGTGTGAAAAGATGATCCCTGGAGTAAAGGCTTTGAAACTTTTAGATAATGACACCAACGTATAACTGGGCAAAACAACCTCCAATATAATTGAAAAACTCTCAACTCAAGTTGCCAAAACACTGCAAAACACTGTAGTGAAACCGAGAAGGGAGTTATTCAGCCACATCAACATGTGGCGCAGCTAGTAACACTTAGTAACAGCTAGATCTTTCACTTGTTTCACAAGTTGTTAGACTGGCCATTGACATTTCTGTCAAATAATTAAAAACCTGTTCAGTGGCTCAATAAAACGGATGGGATCCCACAGTATCAAAGATGCCGCGTGAAGCAGGGAGATTATAATGCCATCTAAGGGATTCAATTTAAATACCGGTGATGAATGACTGATGAAAAACTACAAATGTGGATTAAGAAGTGTTTGTCGTCTCGTCTGTTATGCTATGTTTGGTTTTTACTGGGTGCGGTCTTAGATCACAGATAGACAACTGAAAAGCAAACAAGTCATACATGGGTTGTGAAATTCTGCAGCTCAGTTCAAGTAATAGTGTAAATCCACGACCTGGAAAATGTCATGTCATACACGCAAAGTTATTAATGTGCAGTCAGTAGGGTATTTATTAGTATAATTGATTAAATACAAGAACACAAGAAAATCAAAACAAATTCCCTTGTGTGTTTTCATCCTACTGTGTTTTCCATGAAGGAATATGTTTCCACTCGCTTTATATAAACAATCAACAGCAATGAAATGGCGCCACTTTAACAAAAGCACAAAAAAAACAAACAAGTAATGCAGTTTAATAGGAAAACAATCAGCAAAAGAGTGGACAAGGACACCTGTTTATCTTAAAACCACCCCAAACGTCTTTCCCATACGCATTTAATAGGAGAGATCATTTCACGTAGTGTCACTAAATTATTGGACCAACAGATAGCTGACAAGAAGTAGGTCATTCATCGTGCTAACTAGCTGCGGTTGTTGTACTCTATGTGTCAAAATGATACAGCCATTTCTTGCTAGCGCTAATATTGCCCAACGTGCGTACAAGTTAGCTGTCTGCTAGCTAGCTACCCATCGTTAGCATATGTCGATAAATAACCAGTCTACCCAAGGTCACTAACAAGCTAGTTGGACGTTCACATGTATTATGTCGTAGCATGGTTAAGACTGTCACGTAGTATGCATGGTGGTACAGTGCAGAGCCAACTATAGCAGGCAGCCAGACCCCGAGACGTAGGGGAAGTTAAATTCAAAAGAGCCGCAGTGCACTAGACGTATCCACTAGCGGTAGCTTAGCTAGCTTGCAGTGCTAGCAGGCGTCATGTAGACCGAAATGCACGGCGCCGTTTCAAAGTAATTATTAGCCGCCCGTCACGTTTCGATCCGTCTTAGTGCGCCCAAACACCCAGACGAGCTAAAATATATGCAAAGTGGCGATCGTCTGACATGCATTACCTGGAAATCACGCTCTTCGTTGAACCTAGAAAATCTGTCGGCCATTTTCTGAAGGCAGCAGCAGCTTCTGTGCTCGCTCCGTCTGTGTCCGACAGAAGCGCGCTGTAGAGACGATGTGCACTCCGCAGATCCGCCGTCTGTCAATTGACCTTTCACAACAATACCCACCAGGATGTCACATTGTTACCTATGGCAATGTATGGAAGCTGCATTAACACTGCGATGATGACTGTTTATTTACATTAATCCTTTGTGTATATGTGTGTATTTCGCTTTACACAAAGGTTTGTTTACAGAAATGGGTGTAAACAAAACTGGATTACGCACTGACTGGGCAGAGCAGGCTGCTGCCCAGGGGCCCCAGACCCCCAAGGGGGGGGCTTAAATTACCTAGTAGGTTAGCTGGTTTAGTTAATTTGATTAATGTAAAGTATGTTTGGAGATTTGCACCAATACAGTAAAATATCCGCTGATGCTGGTCCTGCATTATTAGGTAATCGTGTGGCGCTGTCTTATAGAAGGTTCATGTTTCAAATATAAATTAAATATATTTATCATTTACTCAATGCTCAAGATCATTTTCTTTTCTATGGATGCATGATGTATATCAAACAGATACATTGTAAGTTGAATATACGGCTATATATAGAATTATTGCCTGAGATACATTAAGTTGTGGTTTGCAAAAAAACTGGTTTGACAGACGAGAAGAAGGAGAAAAAGAACAGGAAGCGCAACATGCAGTTATCGCGCTCCCGATGTCAGAGAGTTGCGCAGTGTAGACTACTGAGCCAGACATGTCATCAACGGTGTGGACGTTTTCCGAGGAAGGCAACACAACTTCAATGGGAGTACCGAAAACCTGAGAGACAGGTCATCGATTATTCTAGTATTTTTTCTTTATGTGTTTGATATTATTTCTTGAGAGGACCTTATATAAAAGTAAATGTTGTTTTTGATATGTGTCTGTGTCTCTGATCATGAGATGAAGATCATGTCTATTTAAAGGAACTTGACAGAATACACATAATCCATACTGGATGGAAAGTGGGGAGTCAGTATAAGGGACCAGGACAATCCAGCCATGGAGTTAATGGTAACTATGACACCAGTTGGGTGTCTGAAGTGTTCGGGAATGATGTATTCATTGTTCACATGATTGCACCACAGTGAGTGAGTTTGTTGTTCATCAGGTGCTCTCACATACCTCCAGGCTAAATGAGTTAAAATGTGCCAAATCAAATCAGAGGTCACATTTTACTGTCTCGCTGAGTTGGAGGGCCCGTCCATTGGCTGTGATGGTACGACTATGATCAAATGAATCCCATTAGAATCAGATGTAGATCTATAAATAGACCTTTATGTTGTATATGTCCCCATTTAGAACTATGCATAACATTTCCACGCAGCATGATTGTATGTGTAGGAGACAAAATGTTGCCTTTTATGGCATCTGCCCCGACAGTTATAAAAGGAGAACCTGTTGTTTACCATATTTATGTCCTCTGCTCAGATCCTGTCCTGCTTTGCCTAAGAGTCATTTTCAGTCTGCTGACATGAAAAAAGCTCAGATTTCCTGTTTTCATATTTTCTTGCTCCAAACAAATACTTGTCTGGAGAAGACTGCAGAGTGAAATCCGCTCATCTGCCTGTTTCGTTTAAACCAAATAGCTCCATTGTTTGCTCCGAGAGTCTCTTGGCTTTTGTTCACACATGTGTGTTGAGTCACGAGAAGAAAATATCCAGGGATTTAACTCGGCATTAAAAAGGGGAAATTAGCAGATCATCAATATATTTTTTGGCTTCAACTGACGCATGACACACAACCTCGGCATAATTCTGGATATTGGTGTTTGAATGGCTGCAGTATGACCAGATTGATGTAAGAAACACAGATCTATATATATATACACAGTGTTTTTGACGACTGTAACTTGAACAAAGGCAGTTTTGCTGCCATGTTCTTTATTTTTTGTTCAGATTTTGTACAATCCTTTACATTTTTGGAAAAACTCCTTACATACAGGAGTGAATGGGAATGCTACATGTTATTGTCCCACACCTTAAAATTTCAAAATCACATGGATATGAGAACCACTGCCAATCTCAACAAATAACTGACATGTTTGTAAATGTGTGGAGTATGAAAGATACTAATACTTCGTCTTTTTTATTGCATTTTATACCAGTATAATCATTGTAGACTGCACATTTTGCAGCCTATAAAATGTCAGGTAAGTAAGGGTGTTATAATGATAATATTGATGCTTGTAGTGAAGCAGTAACGCCTTCAGTCAGTAGTTTATGACGCCATCTTCTGGTGAATCTTGGTTAATACAAATAACCCCGATTACAAAAGGTATATTACCATATAATATACATAGAATATTGTATTATCTTTACAGGTTTATCAAACTTTTGGGACTGTCTAGCCTTATTGATTATGAGGAAGTTCAGGGAAGTAAACGACATATGAAAACAGCGATGTTAACAGGACGGTAGCATTGGATAAACACCAAGAAAATAAAAATAAATGTACTAAAACAAATAGTAAGCATTTGCCATTATATTGAAAGGGACATTTTATGCAATATATTACAGTGCGGTTGCTTGAAAAGTCATCTGAGTTTACACAACACTTCACCATTTCCTCCTTCTCTCTGCTTCTTCAGGAACTGATCTCAGAACAGGCACATACAGGAAGTACACATATGAACTTCAAATTAAAAGCATAACGGTCACGTTACGACCGTTTATATTAAAAGCAAATAGACAAGAATCAATAGAGCGCAAGCAGCAATACGAAATACATTCAAAACAATCAACGAATAATGAAAAAAGTGCCAAACCACTTTTGTATGAGCGAATTTTGAATATAATTACGTTAAAATAAGTGAACATAACATTTGCTTTTGAAATTAGCAACCGGAAGTTAGCTAGTTAGACACCGATCTCGTCGCGATCGGCCGACGCCTACTAATTGGAAGCTCGGTAAGTTAAGACTCTACTGTATAATTATCAATAAATTACATTATTTAACTAGTGGCACTGTTTTCAGACCACCCTAAACGTCTTCTTCTCTCTTTAAAGACAACGATTTTGTACTCCAAAAGTTCAACATCTCAACGAAAAGCAGAAACATGTCGGTCTGAATTTGAGCTAATGTGAAATGTCGGTGAATGTGGCTAGAAGGAAGTTATTGTTGTACTACACTAAGAGCGCGTATAGGCCCTCAAAGAACAACGCTGGCGGGAAGTTTATGCTATATTTTCATGGTTATATACGGTCAGCTTGTGACAAAGGTTAGAATAATCCAAACTGGGCACAATAATAGGCTGCCTTTACTGTAACTTTGGCTGTACAGGTCACCAAACTTTTTCAAAACCGCACATAACGCCTGCATGGGCCATATGTGGATGATTACAACAACTGTTGTTCTGCAGCTCAAACTTTATCCACTGCTGCATCATTAAAAAGAAAGACAGAGAGAAAATACATACTCATAAGATCATATAAGAAGCACATAAGTGAATACAAGTACCTTCAATGCAAATCAAAGCAAGAAAAAGGTGTGATTTATCAATTATTTAAGTTAGACTTATTATAACTGTACTAAGGGGTCTCCATAAGAGTAGCTATTATGTTAATATCATGTTGTCCAATATGGACATACTTGATAGCATCATCTCTAATGGGCTGTTTGATCTATTAAATATTAAACCATTATCAGCTCATATCTGTCATATTTCTTTGCTAGCATTTATCACCCATGACAGGTACTATTGGGTCCAAGTTGTGCTAGTTTCTCACACGCTGTACAAATACAAGCCGGACCATTCTTGGCCCAGAGTTGCACTCCTGGACTGCATTTAGAGCTAAACAGCGCTGGCCTGGGTCCATCCACGAATGAGAAACCTATGGTGTCCTGTCAGTGCAAATTTCCTTTCTCCTCTCCTGTGCAAATAAGGAAAAAAGTGCAGAGAGTTAAGCACATTGTATGAAATATGTTCACTACAAATAACGTAGGGCACTGCACATGTACAGTGCCCTACGTTGTTTGTAAGGCACTGCACTTGTACACTTCTCCTTCGTAGAGGAGATCTCTACATAACTATATGAGACCACAGTACAGTTTGATATAGCATTAAATACATAGAATTCATGCCAGATTTTTAGTTGTACATGCTCAACTTGAATTGTACTGCTTTGAATTTTCAGTTGTCAAGTGTTTTTGATCCTTTTCTATGTCTAAAAAATGCAGTTTTTGCAGAAATTGGGCATGCAACATATGATTCTTCTCAGGAAGGAGATTATAGGTCTGGGTTAAATGGCCTCTTTTGTATTTTTAGACTATCGTGGCAATACACAGTATGTAGCTAATCTCCTCAGAAGCACTTCTCAAATGCAAGGGCTGTGTGACATCATCAAATATCACAACATTTTTAACTGAATACCTTGATATTGATATCTCAGCAATACTGTAGGATCGACTACTACTACTGCTACTTGGACAAAATATTAACACAATTTTTTTTTGATAGATAATCATCAGTAATATATAATCACTGATTGGGTAAAGGCAAGTAGTAATATTACACCACTTTACTGCAAAGCAGCCTTTAAAACCAGGAAAAGACAAAGCATATGCAACAATATGTAGTGTTATATCACGATTATTAAAATTAATGGATTCTTCAAATCATCTTTTTATCTATAAACTGCCCAAAAAAATTACATACAATTTTCCAAAGTTCAAGTTGATCCCAAAGATATTCAGTTTACAATGATAAAAAAACAAAAAAAATGAAGCTTGAACGACAGTAATAAAACTGTGTTCATATTGACTCCTACATTTTCTTACCTAATCCACACTTGACAAGGGAAATAATCATTTTCAATTCCCTACAATTAATGTATGGAAACATCCTCAGTTGAATGAAAATTTGCAGAAAATGGACGGCTCCACAAAATTGCTGTGTCTTGCAATTTAGTAAGCTATGTTTTGTTACTTGAAAAGGAAGGGAAAGAGGAAAGTTAGAAGAGACACAGAGGTGTGACTGAACACTCTGAGTACAACTTGTAGTCATATCCTGCATATGGTTTCTTAACTGCTCTGGACACGTGTTAGTCCAGGACTGAGACATTTTCCTAAGGAGCAGCGTTCCTTAAGGAATGCTTGGATGTGTGTATGTGGAGTGTGTGTGTGCGTGTGTGTGTGTGTGAATCCGTGGGAGACTTCAGGTTGAGTCCCTTCTCACTGTCCTTACTAAAGGCTTTGGAATTTCATTAATCTGTGTGGGTGTACAGCAGAAGTCGGCTCAATATAGCCACTGACTGCAGTATGTGCAGCTAAGCTCAGGATTTCTCTGCAAAAGTAGATTGCACCACTTCATATTTATGATGCAAGTTCTTGTGTACAAGTTTATTACCTGTAGAGTCTGATGTAATCCGGTGCAACAGCCTGTAATAAGTCCTATCTCTTTGAATCTCATGTGTTGAGTTCCTGTTGACACTGAGCGAGAGAGCTGTGGGTTCAGCTTGGTTGTAAAGTTGAAGGCAGTAGTTGATGGTTGCATTGTATCGCACTTAGAACTGAAACAATTAATTAATAGATAATAAGCAGATAAGTAAATGGCTGGATTCTGATGATCAATTAAGGGTCCAAGTAATTTTTTTGGTGTCATTCATTGGTTCCAGTCTAAATTGCGCAGACTTGCTACTTTGTTTTATATCATTGTATACTGATTATCACTCAGTTTTGGTCCGTCAGACAACACAAGCACTTTGTAAGCATTTTTACAAGGGCATTTTTTTAAAACGAACCATTTTTCTGATATTTCATCTTCCAGAGTAGAGCTGCAACCAATCATTATTTCCATTATTGGGTTAATCTACGTATAATTACTTGATTAATTGTTTAGTCTCTACCTTAGAATGACCGAAAATAACATGTAACATCTTAAAAGTATTTTGTTTTGTCCAGACAACGGAACAAAACCCAAAGATATTCAGTTTATTGATACAGAAAACTGAAACTAAGGGTCCAGTTTGATCAGTTGTCTCTATGAAAGCCGACCAGATAAACATGTCAGACAGGTTGTCTACGTGCTGCTGAAGTGCTAAAGCATACTGCAAGTTTCGAGATGGAAGTTGTAGTTTAAGGGCACACAGACTGAGACTGAGACAAAATCTATCCTAAATACTGTTTTTTTCTTTATACTGTATTTTTATTTATTTTATTTTTTTTTTACAGTTTACAGACAACTTTCTATTTTGTTGTTCGAGTCGAGCAAGACAAATGTAATGATTTATTTTCTCAACATTTTAATGGTGTCTTTAATAACAATAGTTGAAGAAACATCCTTTTGATTGGTGATTAGAAACGGTCAGTCCTGCTTCCAGCAATCAGTTATCAGTGGTGGACCCAAAAAATCCTGACTGGATAAAACATTAAATGATGAAGTGACTATCAAATTAGTTTTATTCATTTTCCGTTTACTGGCTAATCTTTTCAGGTTGTAACTGAGAGGATAATAAATAATGAATAGAATCGTTTCTGTTGCCTCCCTAATGGAATTATCTCAGTTTAATGTGCTGTATCTTTTGATGAAGTTAAAGATATGACGTCTTTTCATTCCTGTGTTTAGCCATGTTGAATTTTGCTGCTGATACTCCCTCTCCAGGTCTTGTTCTGCGGATTTAAATTGAATCACTCCTGTTAGAAAATAGAAACGTATCAAACATAGCATTCTCAGAGTTTCTTGCGATCTTAACTTGCAACTTTCTGTCTGAATTTTGCCAATCCTCAGTCTTCTCCTATGAACCTTTTGATCCACAGGTGTGTGGAGTTTTGAATCAGTTTTGAATCAGTCAGAGGCTAAAGAATAGTCTAAATTAAACCCTAACTGCTCATGACAATGTCCACAATCCTGATCCTAAACAGTTTTTCTCAGGTATTGTTGTCATGACTGCAAACTAAACATTTACACTCATGAAGCATGAGCAACTTGCACTTTAGCTTTTTTTTTTTTATGGTTTATGGCGGAGCCTCTCAAGTGGTATTCTGAATTTCCTGTGTTCTGTCTTGGTTTATAAATGAGCAAGTTGTTTTGCCGCTGAAAAGAAAAGCAAGTGAGATAATTTCAGATAGAAGAGGACACCTCACATTTAAAGTGACAGCTCATGCTTTTTCTCCAAATTCTCTCTGTGGCTAATATTTTCCACACGGCCGTCACACTGTCAGATAGCAAACTGTCACTTTTTAACAGACTAAAGAAAACTCTGTTGTTGTTGATGTGAAGAGCGTGTGGACGGATGACATGACATGTGACTTACATATATATCAGCTGCTACAGGGTTTGTTCATCATAGCACATGAAAGGTCACAAAACTCTTTACATTTTATGAAGTATTGTGGTTGTGTGTGGAAGGTCAAACTCTCAGTGACATCATGCACACAGAATTGCGACTGTTCTGTAGTGTTTTTTTACTTTATTAGCAAACATCTGTCCCCCCACATTCTGGTTTTAATTTGACTTTGAAGCGGTTATGGTTCGTGCAGACTATTAATTCTACTCGGGTCAAAGTCAGAGAGCTCATATTCTGTTTTTGTCAGTCCATAGTTCATGGTTGATCATCAAGAACACAGCCAAACATGTTATCCTTTAATCTAGTCAGAAGGAAGAGCAAGTTAGCCAGCCCTGTTGGAGCGAGAGGAGGG
>CAEMYA010000126.1:4440802-4457586 GCA_903131615.1 Diplodus sargus
GGGGGGGGGGGGGTGCGTATGGGGAAGTGGAGATTCATTTCCCATAAGTCATTGTCAGCCAGCTCCTCCCCCGGTTGGCTGAGAGCCAGCAACTAGCAGAGCAGAGAGCGGAGAGCCTCAGCCGAGACTTTACCGAGAATCCGATCATGAACGACGAAGCAGCACAGCACCTAGTTTTACTAATGTAGATGTCAGGTTGTTCAGAGCGGATACACGGGAGCGAGAGAGCAGCTCAGACTGGCATCTGTCGGTACGTCCACACGCCCCTCAGCCTCTCACACACACAGAGTTGTTTTTGTGGTTGTGTTTATTGCAGTGGTTTTTTTCTCTATTTCCTTTCCACGTAAATTCATTGGGGTGTGGTGTTTCTCTCAGCACCGGTGCAGCGTCTTAAGAAGGAAGTGACAGTTGAATTGCTTTGTTCTAGAAAGTCTTGCAGTGCATGAAGTCGGCACACAAGGTAAAGACGTTACTAAACTTAAACAGCTTTCATTCAAGTTTGATGTCCGTTTTTCTGAAGTATTACTTGTGTTAAGGAGCAAGAGTACGCAAAAATATAACTGGGGATATGTTTTGGCAGCTGTGCGTTTGTTTTAAAAGACTTCTGTCAAGAATGTCTATATGTATATGTGCAGAAAGAGTCGAAAGCTAAGTGACAGGAATAAGCTGCTGTTAACTGTGAAGGACACACTGATGCAACATGCTGCAACTGTAGTCCCAGTTCTCAAGTTGCCTTGTGCTTTTAAAACAGTTTTTAATGCAAATAATAAGTGCTGAGATGAAAGAAGTGACTCTGAGCGTGCAGATTTCATAATTATACATGTTTTGATGATCATAACGTCCAAGCCATCAGCAGTCAGTCACACTAATCTTTATTGGAAATTCAGCCCGACCATGCCTAATGCGCCGCAGTTGACTTCCTCTGCGTGAAACGGAGTTCTTGCTTTTAACGACACAGTTGCAACTGCCAAAACAAGGCCAGGGTTGAGTTTCCTGTCTCATCTGCCCACCGCAAACTTTCAGAGTTTCACTTTGTTTCAGATCAAGTGATCATCATGATCCAGAAATCACAAAGACAAAGTCAAACATATTTAACTAGCTTTAAAGAAGCAGATTAATTTGTACATAATCCCAGTACAAAGCCTTTGATTGTTGCATTAAGGTGTGCGCATATTTCTGCGGTAAAGGTTTGACAAAATTTCTACTTCTGCTTTACTTGATTCCAACTGGGGATCCTGCAAATAACAAAAGGAACAAAGCAAACATGTAACCGAAGAATAAAGTGGAATCTCATAAGTAAAAGTTGGTTTAAATGTGAAAATAAGAAATATATTTGTTTGTTTTTCGTTAAAGGAACCATCACTCACACATAGCAGATAATAAAAAGTCCTTTGTTACATTATGGGGAAGCAAGCACAAACTTAACATTTCTAAAGGTCAGTTCCTAGTGATGATGAGCCATGCGATTTACTGTATAGACATGATGCATAAACACCATGTTGGAGTTTGACTCAATCCAGTTTTTAATGCAATGATTAATAAAAAGAGCATTTTACATTTACCAGTTCCCGCTTCACAAGGATTTGATGGATTTCCTGCCATATATTAGTCAGCTAAACATGTTTCGACTGATGGCTGAACCAAAACATAACATTCAAAGATGCTTTTTTAATGTCCCACTTTGGCTGTGGACATTTTTATAGACAGAATGATTTAAGGTGGGGATGGAGATTTTGGAGCAAATGACACCCAACAATCAACTGTCTTTCTCCAGAATCACCTCCCCCACCTTTAATTGAGAGTCGGCAGAGTAATTGTAGCCCTCTTGTAAACTGAAACACTGTGTTGTCAGTTAATCAAATACCATAAGAAAATATTTGATCAGTTTATGGGTTTCCTGAAAAATTACCAAGATATCATAAAATAGCCATATAGAGGCTCAGGATATATGATTAGATATTATCACAGATATTACTTATTTGTAGAGCCCAACCAGGACATCAGTTGGTTGATAATAATGGCCTTTCACGGATAAATAAGTATCAGAGTATTTGTTGTCCGTTTGCGCCAATATAGGAATTAGATTATAATGCAGAAAAAGATGCCTGGTGTATGAAATTTGAATTCCCAGTATAGAAATCAGTGGCTTACGATGTTCCCTCTCTCCCCAGATCCAGCAAATGAAATGGCGGTGCGGCAAAGGATTTTTAACTCAACATTACCCTTCTCCGGCTCCTCCAAGGCCGAGCTGAAGGGGTCATTGCCACCCTGCTCGGCTGCGGACCAGGAGAAGGAGGAGGAGGAGGAAGAGGAGGGCAAGGATAGCAAAATGGGCTACACAGCCTGTCCCTACAACCCTACAATGATGAAGTACATGACACATGGGACTGCAGAGCAAGTGGGAGAACTGCCACCAAAGACCTCATCAGTCATTGCCCAAGAATGTAAATATGTCTTTTTGGTATATTTTTTTGACACTAAATAAATGTGTGTCGACGGGGAATTTAACATTAACACTGTGCTCTCCTCAGGTGAAACCCAGGACTTACAAAAGTTTAGTCCGTCCGATGTGAAGCCTTCCTTCGTTCCCTTCCCTAACTGCCTCACCAGGTATGACATGGCAATAGTGCCTCTGCATTTCTCATTTACATTTAGAGAGGCTTCTTATATGTTTAATCTCATATCTGGAATTAACATCGTTGCCATACGTCTGCTTCAGTCTTTCCTCAGAACAAAACAACGTGGCGTGCCCGACCACAGCCTCCATCCAGGAGCCGAGCAGCTCCTCAGCTCAGCTCACCCCAAGAAAGAAGACCAGGAAGAAACAGAAGCGCAAGGGGAAGAAAAAGCAGGAGAACAAGAAGGAGAGGCAGCGACAGAGACACCGAATGCCCTCTGGTGTCCCTGAACAGGAGAGTGGAAGTTCTCTGGTTCAGATCCTGGTATGAACTCTCATTATTCTTCACATCTCATTGATTTTTGAATATACAAAAGTGCCATTCAGAAGTAGGTTGGTGCATTGCATACTCTTTTACTCATAAAAGCACTCAGCATGCTTGCAGTGTTCCTTATGAATCATCTCTAAGGATAGATTGCCACATACTTTGGCAACCGGAGGCTCGACCTCTTGACTTTCCCATGCAAACATTAGCTTTCCTGTTCTGTGGAAGTGATTCACTCCATTTAGACAAAGCTGCTCCTCATGGCCATGAACGTTCAGCCGCTGAGCAAACACACCTGAGAATGTAAACAAAATGTAGTCTGATGGTTTTTGTTTGTCTCCTGTAGGTGGAGTCCTCTGTTGGAGGGAGAAGCAATCTCAGCACTTCTTGCTGCAGCAGCATAGAAAGCTCAGAAGATCGGGACAGAGGGCCTTCTCTCTACAGCCATCCGATCTACAACACAGGCTCCAGCTGCTCTCCTCAGCCCTGGAGGGACGGCGTCTGCGACCACCTCTCCAGTGTCTATTCCTATCAGCAGGTCAGCGACTCAGACAGCCACAGTAGTGTGGGAGACTGTTCGCTGGCCCTCGCTGGTCTTAGTGGTAGCGTCAGTCAAGGGGACCCGTGCTTCGCAGGGCCCTTTTTTAAAGATGTGGAGAGGGAGGTCAGAGTAGAGGAAGATGAGCTCTCAGCGTCTGATTCTGACACCAACGAGGGACTATTCTTCTTCAACGAAGTACGTTGTGCTTTAGTCTACTTCCTGTCTTCTGTCTTGGTTTAAATGTGGCACTGCTGAACTAACTGTTCTCTCTCTCTTGTTCAGAAATTCCACATTGTGGACTCCGAGTACAAGGAAGGGAGGGAGTATGTCCTCAAAGAGTTTGTCAAAGAAGGCTCCTATGGTGAGGTACACATTGCTCAAGATGTCAACACAGGCTTCAGCTTTGCTGTCAAAAAGGTAAGGCAGAGCATATCGCTCTCTGTTTTTTTCCACTGCCCGGGTTTCAAAGTGTGCTCTTGATTGCTCACTGTTTTTTTCCATCCGCACAGATCGCCCTGAAGAGGTTCAGCAGTGAGGAGGTGGGTGCGTGGAGTACCCTCAGATCTCCTCGTGTGGTGGAACTCTTTGGAGTGGTCAGAGAGGGCCCTAACGTTGTCCTCTTCATGGACCGCAAATCTGGTAAACAAGGCTCACTTCTGACTATGGTTGGAAACTTTTGAGTGAAACGCAATGAATTAAGTGCACAACACATGCACAGTAGGTGCAACCTGAGGATAATGAACTACAGAAATATGGGTGCAATTAGTGTCAAGATGGGGAAGTGGGCGGTTAGGATGCCAGAAATGACTGTTGACCTCCAAATTACAGGTGGAGATGCCTGTCTGATAAACGTAATTACATATCTCAAACTTTGTCTTTGTCATCACATTCCAGGCCATAATTTAGGGGATGAATATCAAAAGATACAGTCTTAGTTGTCCTGATCTGACCTTATCTATTATTTCAGGCTCTCTGGGCCAGCTGATAGCGGAGCGTGGACGGCTGCCAGAGGACCTTAGTCTCCACTACCATTCGCAAGTCTTAGCAGCGCTGGAGTACCTAGTGAAGAAAAAAGTGGCACATCTAGACATTAAAGGTAGGTTAAACGCATTTAAAAAGGCCAACATGCTACGACTACGAGATCTTCATCAGAGCTCTTAACAACATTCCCCCTTGTTGGTAGCAACCATGGGGAGTGAATAAATAGATTAATACAATGATAATGATAGTACTATATTTCACCTCCCTTCCCAGGAAACTCAACCTAGTATATCTATAACTGTCTTTCTCCTTTTTCAATTTTTTTTTTATAATTGATTGTTTGACTCACTATAATCTATTTACATTTTTTTTCCATATTCCCGATCTGGCTGCCTTGAAACTACTCTCCCTTATTGTTCCCCAACACACACAAATTCACACTCAGGAACTCCACACAGACTGCCACAAATATCCTCCAACATACAGCACCAACATCCAGCACTTGTTTCTGTTTTTCTGATGTCGCCATTCTCTGTATTCGGTGTTGTTTGTCCTCCCATAATGAGCTTATTCTGTCACGTTTCCCAATATGCCTAGTGTCTGTTTTTGTCTCACTTGTTAGGTCTCGCTTCACTAAATAAAGGTTACAAAAAAGGGAGAGCCCATACATAAAAAAATATCTTACTACAGAAAACAGAAGTCAAAATGCAAATGACGATGACACGAAGAAAACTAATTTGAATGCTTGAATGTGAAACCACAAAACTACTCATTAAAAACTAAATTGAACTTTAAACTGACGTCATCACTACAATGCACTGCTTTTTTGAAGACACACAAACACAAAAAGACACACAGGGGTATTTATCTTTAAATTGGTGTTGGACAAACTAGGTTGAACCTCAAATGAGCTCACAATCAATAGTTTGGTCCACAAATGTCTTGTTTTGTCCACAACCCAAAAATATTCAGTTTAGATAGATAGATAGATAGATAGATAGAAATACTTTAATGATCCCAGACTGGGAAATTATTTTGTTACAGCAGTTGTGGGTCCACATAGAGGAGTAAACAAACCAGAACGTATTCACATTTAAGAAACTTGAATGAGGTAATAGATAACAAAAAAAGTAGTAGGTAATTGAATTAATTGGTGACTAGTAATCGATTAATTGTTGCGGGTCTACAGCAAAGGCAAAGTAAGAAGCCCTTTAAACACGTAGGTGAGGACAAAACGTTCATCTCGTCACTGTCGTGCAGATATTCCCCCTTGTTCGTTACGTCAATATTTGTTTTATACGGTTCACTGCCTCTAGGATGATGAATTACCTAAAACATGAATGTAAATGTTCAGACTAAAAAAGTAACTGCCAGTGGGTTATGGTTAGTTATCGCACCAAAACGCAGACATCAGATATTGGCGTCGGCCCCTAACAACACTTTCAAGATGAATTTCAATAGAAGTAATTGTTCAGATCAAAGTGGCTCGACACTAATATCAGTAAAACTGGATGTGTCAGCTTGACTTTTACTTGTTGTCATACCTAGTGGAAAACAAAAACACGGAGAGAGAGTAAAGGCAGATTTCTAATTAGTTCTCATCAGAGGTCTTTGTGCAGCTGTTGTGTGGAACACAAGTGTCATAGATACAGTCTTGATCTGATCCTCGGCACCTGTGTTGTGAAACCAGACTACCACAGAGAAGGGCTGGGAATTTCCCACAGTGTGACTCACCGCCGCTCTTTTGAAACGGCGCATGTGCACAGAATCAGGAGAGCTCGAAAGAAAAAAGGAAGAACGAAACAGAGAGGGGGGGATGGGACGGACGGGGAGCAGGAAGTAGTCAGAGAGAGAAGAACGGACAGAGACGTAAAGACAGAAAGCAGAAGGTGAAAATAAAGTGGAAATAAGTGTAGAAAAGAAGAAAAGAGAAAGACAGAAAGGGAACAAAGGGTGAGAAAAAACCAAAACAGATTTAAGCTGGAGGACGGACAAACAGCTTTATTGTCCTCTTGCTGCTCAGGCGCCACCTGGTGTCTGTAATGCCTCCAGAAAAGCAAGGCAGTCACACCAAATCTCTTTATCTGTTGCCCGTTTGTAACCAGACTCCACATTCATTCCACATTAAAGTGTTTTGTACAGCAGCTGTCCCTCGGTGACCTCACATATTCCTCTTATTCTGCCCCATTTGTCTGTGTTCCGTCTGCGCAGCTGCCCTGTTTCTAATTATGTCATCCAAAAACTGAACTGCACAAGTCATGGAAACCAGCAAAGTGCCATTGAGTTCACTGAGCAGTGCCAAGATTAATGCGGCGGATTACTGACTGTGTTTGTTTCACTCAGCTGACAACGTGTTGCTGTCGGAGGACGGTAGAGACACCTTCCTGTGTGACTTCGGACACGCAGAGAGACTTGACAATCAGGGACAGAGTCTGAGTGGGTCCAAAGGTAAATGCTGTAAAACGTTTCACTTAAGAAGATGAGTAATTTATCCACTTCCATATCTTAATTAATTGTTTTCTCATTGTAATTTAATACAGATCTCAAGGGCTCGGAAACCCACATGGCCCCAGAGATTGTTAAAGGGGAACCCCGCGGAGCCAAAGCAGATGTGTGGAGCAGCTGCTGTATGTTACTGCACATGCTCAATGGGTGTCAACCTTGGACAAGATACTACACCTGCAGACTTTACCTGAAGGTATATAAACAGCGACTCTTCACCTTGCTATTTCAGTGCAGATGTTCAGTGCCCTTTACACAGGATTCAAGTCAGACTTTGACCGAGTTTGTGATATCCGCAGATCGCTAACGAGCGTCCGCCTCTGAGAGAGATCCCACCTGACTGTAGCCCGCTCACAGCTGAAGTTATTAAGGCGGGACTTCAGAAGGATCCGGCCAAGAGAGCATCAGCATCCGAGCTCAAAGAAAAAGCTGCCAGAGCTCTGAAAGAAGGTAACTATAACGTGCATTTTATTTGAATCTGTAAATATTGTTGGTAGTACCTTTTCAGAGTAGTGTCTGCAGGCATTCCTTACAGGCGAGTGCCACAGGAACGAGTCCTTAAACCTAAAAAAAGGTGCATTTTTGCACTTCTGGTTCCCACGTCTTTAAATCAATGTTTTTTAATGGGTTTGGGTTTGATGGCTGAAATAAGGTCACCAAACTCAACAAATGTTTACGTTGTGTTATCAAAAAAGGCGGTTGCCAACAGGTAGCCAACTGAGACTAGAGAGGTTGTCGTGGATGTTAAACGTAATTAAACTGATCACGGAGACTCATCTGCTCACTAGTACATCTTTACATCTTCAAAATTCCCACAGGCTTTTTGTCGAGGGGTGCCATGGCACTTCTAACTTCTAGGTTAGCCTACAAAAATACACCAGAAGTCTGTATGTGCGAGAGGCAAAACTTAGGGCAAATAAACTGCTCAACTCCTTGATTGGAGATTAAGATTGATCGTTACGGTGTTTAAAGACTTCACGTTTGTCTTCTTGCAGTGGGAGGACTCACCAGCCCAGTGAAGGGACCCTACACTGAGCCACTGTATTTTGCTGACAAACCTCCTGACTCCCCACTCATCAATAGCAGCACTGACTGTGAGGATGAAGAGGAGCATCAAGAGTCTGTCGAGAAAGTGATCTCAGCGGGGAGGAAGACAAAGAAACTGGGTGATGTCGATGAGGAAAAGGAGGCTGAGTCGAAGCGAGGCTCGCCTTTCTGTCCGCAAACGCTGATTTCTGAGCCGAACCACAAGAGGGGCAACAAGATCACCACAGTGCCTGAACTTGAGCTACGTAAACTGGAGCGAGGTGAGGTTTCTCTCAGCCTCCTGCTTGTGTTTTGTGTGCGTCAACTATTGGAACTCTTCTCATTGATTTCCTGCTTGTCTGTAGATTTCTACCTGAGCAGTCTGTCGCAGCTCCACTCAGCTGAGATGCAGGAGCAGCTGTTGTCTTGTCTCAGCAGTGACCCGTATACCAACTGGGAACCTTGGGACAAAAAGGTAACAAGCAGACTAGAGTGTTCATTTTCCAATTTAACCTAATGTAAAAGAGTTTCCCTAGACAAAAACAAAGTTTGACTGTCAAACATTCCTCGAGCAATCACACACTTTAGGTGCCTCAAAGTAATGCAATAAAAAGAGATTAATTGGAAGTGTATGGCAATATTTTTTTAGGTTACCACTACGGGAAGACTTTGGCTATTAGACTCCATCCATGTGAAGTTCATTTAAACACAGTCTCATTGATGTTAATCCACCTTGGCTGTTAGTATTAACCGACCCACTGTTTGGCTTGTGTTCCTCTTTTTCACCCATTGTTCCAGGACTCTGGCCGCTGGTCCATGAGCCCAGCAGACGACTTCAGCTCTGGTGTCTTCTCCTACAACAGTCAGCCAGATGTGCAGCTTTTCAGTGTGGATTTGCTGAGTCACACGCAGCTACCGCCTCCCTGCTGTTTTGAAGGTCAGATAAAACTTCAGCATCTCTCTTCATTTAAACTTAACGTGGGACCAGCTTTTAAAATGTGAAATCGTGTTGCTCCAGGGGTGGACGTCTGCATCAGAGACTTCAACAGGAGAAGCATCCGCATCAGAGAGACGCGCCGGGTGAAGGTTGGCCACATCGCCACTGGGATCAGTGATCAGGTGAGGGCTGGCAGCCTCACACACACTTCATGTCAGGCTCTTTCAACATTTGTAAAGATTACTTATGTTTAATGCCTACGTGTGTCTCCTGTTTAGATCTCTGAAAGGGTTTTCACCTTGGAGACCAAGCAGGGCCAGCATGTCGCTCATGATGACGAGGTGCAGGAGTCCGGTCTGGAGCTCTGCTGTGTTCCTGCTCCTGACTACAACCAAGCCTGGAGGTGGAGGATCAGAGACGGATTGCTGGAGACGAGATAGAGGCCACAGCTCTCTCCTCACATCAGCTGCAGCCTCATCTTAACTGTTACATGTGGCCTTCTGTTGAATTGTCTCAATGTGCTTTCATGAGATGTTCAGAGAAATCAGATGAAACTGCCTTTTCGCCAACAGTTTTGTTGTTGTGGTGATGCTTCTGGTCTCTTAAGTGCGTGTTACTCTGTCAAAGCACTGAACTTTTGACCACTGTGATGTTTTACCTGTCGCACCTTTTCTTGTTGCTTGTTTACATTGAGTCATTAAATGCTTAATGAAGCTACGCTGAGTGTGTGATAAATTATTGATCCATAATACCATATTGATGAAGTAGTTTACAATCCCTCATAACGACTGTGACTTCAATTACTTATCCTGGGTTTTATTTTGTCTGTGAAATAGAAAGTTATTGGACTATAAATTGACATTTCTGGGTTATAAATGTTGTTTTAGCGCTGTTGTGTGAGCAACCTAAAACTAAAACCACACCCACCAAAAAAATACAAGTTTGCATAAAAACGCACTTCTCTAAAATCCAATTTTTATACAGTATGATGCTACATCAGCATATCAACATGCTCACAAGATTCATGCTAACATGCTGATATTTACATGCATTGTCATAAGTTTTGCAAATAAGTGAGAAAAAAGGGACAAGCTGAAGTTTGGCTGTGGCTGACAAGTTTCAGGAAAGTAAAAAAAAATCAACCTCAAGGTGACTACCAAAAATGTAAGAGGATCACTCAAATCTGGGGAACATCATATGAATATATATATATCAAATCTCAATCTAATTAATTAATTGTTGGGATATTTCAGTTTTTCTGAACCAAAGTGTTTCCAGCACTGGCAAAAAAATATTACCATATAATGAACCTTGCAACCTCTAATGGCCTATCAAGGTAAACGGTTTGTTTATCAGATTAATTTTTCATGTTAGTAACACTGGAAAACTGTTGAAACATCCTCTTACATTATAGAGACACAAATCCACAGCCACAGTAAGAGGTAAAAGATTTATTCTCAATATTACAGCTTACAAAGTCACTGCAAAAAGATTTTCAGGGAGACTTGGAAACTAATTTAAACTTTACAAAGGCGATAGAAAAAAGGTGAAAATGTGAGATTATCAAAGTGATTTTGTGGTAAAAAAAAAACCCCAAAAAACATGAAAAATACCCACCAAGGCACTGACAAACAAAGGAAAATGTATAAAAAGCCATTTACTGCGTAGAGAAGATTGCAGTCTGAATTACTCACGTAGAAATACAGTACTTTGAACATGTTTGAAGTGAGGTAAGCATCTGTGAGCAATCCAGTGCTTTCTGTGTCTGCAGTGCAACACCTTCTGTAGACCACAGGGCATGTTATTTCATGACATGTGGCTCCATTACAACATATACAAAAATAGGCAGGTTTTTTTTTTTTTTTCTTTTTTGCTCAGCTGGAGCCACATTAAGGTCACAATGCTGGTCGAAATGCCCCCAAGGCAGCATATGATTTATTGTTCAACGAGATAAGAATTTATATTTGGTTGCTGAGATCAGGTGACTTTTTTAGCATGAGATGATTCATGTAGAATGTTAACAAAACTTTGTACACAGGTCCCTGCTGTGGGAATTTGATAGTCCACTGAAAAGGGTTGAACTGTGCATTCAAGGGGAGAAAATATTTTAAGTTGCTTGAACCTAAATATTATCAGAGGTGTACTTCCTTTTAAACGCTATTTAAACATGAAGGAATGTGACCACCCTCCAGCCCGTTCATTGCCAGCAGATCATTACAGATTGACAGCAGTGAACACTCACAAATACATGTGAAGATGGAATCTCTAGCATACAGACACCTTGATGAAGTGTATGGACAGAGTGGGAAGATCGGAAAAGCAGTCTGAGTGGAACAAAAAATTTAACTACAACAAAAATAATGCAGAAAAGGAAACTTCCAAAATGTTCAGTCCATATATCTTTTTATGGCAGAGGACAGAATGCAGTGACTCTTTTTATATGTACCAAGTAAAAAATAAATTACTTAAAATGCATTCTCTGTTCAAGTCTAGCAAACTCTCCACCACCAGATTGCATGTTATCATGCACCGCTCACTTCCTTTCTGGCAAAGGGATCACGGGTACGACGTTAGCGCTTTCAGTCCAACTCCCAGTCTTTGAGAGCGAAAGGGAGGCAGAAACGAAGAGTGGCTCCTCGTGTCCAAATACATGTTTTCAGCTCCTTCACTGTGCACGAACTTATATCAGTTGCTCTTGTTCAAGTTTCCCTCAGGCGTAGCTCCTCCAATCTTTGACGTGTCCGCTCTTCACAAACCTCTCACAACTTGCGAATGACGAGAACAGTGGTGAGAACGCCGGCCAAGAAAACACCCACCGTCTGCCATGTGGGTGTGCCAAAGTGGGAACGAATACCCTCCTAAAAAAACATTAACAACAAACCATATATGAGGATGTGTCACACGAGCAATCAGCAGCAGAAGTTAATAAAACAATGACGAATAAATTATGTTTGAACTGCGTTTGATAGCAGGCTCCTTACCCAGCCACCTTGGTCCCTGATCCAGTTAATCAAATGTTCCCGGAGATAGTCCATGGTCCAGTTGATTATTGTTCTGATGATATCAGGAACTTGGGTCAAAAGAGCCTGAGAAAAGAGTGAATGTTAATTGTTGTTAATTTATCCTAAAACAATAATGAAGCTTTGTCTCGCTTCGTTTTGTTTTTACAATTCGGTGAAGTACAACAGAGGAGCTCAACTCACTTTGATGACGAGTCGGCAGGCGAAGTAGAACAGCGCCACCACCCTGCCCCAGTTGAACTTCCCATCTGAGAAGATCTCGAGGGCAACTTTCATAAACACATCTTTTGTGGGACTGAGTGCCGAGTTGTTTATCATCCTGGGGAAAACAACAGTTAGCATTCAGGGACAAGCTGATGCTATAGCGCAAACTGCAGATGGAGGGTTGATAGTGAATTATGTTACAAAGTGATGATACATAGGAAGCTGAGGTAATGCTCATTTGTGAAGTGGCTACTACTTTGCTAACATTATCCATACTTTGTTACATTAAAGTCAGTGTTTTTTTTTTTCCCCCTTTCTTTTGCTTGAGCTTTTTCCCCTTTTAGCAGCAACAATACGCAGCAATAATAACCAACTTCTCTTCATCTTATCCATTCTGCCTTTCACTTCCGTCCTCTGTCTGAATTTCACAAGTCATTGGAATCACGTGACAGCAAATAACCTATTAATAATTCCCTGGATCTGGATTAAACTGACGCATGAACAGTTGCTCACCTTTGGAGCTCTACATTGCCATCCAGCTCATCTCCAATCTGCTGCAGGCACATGGCGAGCTTCTTGTGGTTTGGGTCACACAGCTCTCCTCCACCCAGCTGTGCCCTGGTCACTGTGGTCTTGCTGTCTCCATGTCGCTGAACCCGCTCGTATATGAAACTACACGAGACAAAGACAGATAACAGCGGCTGTGATCTTACTGCCCAATTCAAGTAAACTATGTAAAACTTAAGTTAATAAGTATGGCATGTACTCACTCTTTCAACAAAACAGCTCCTACTTCCAGTATCTGATCTTTAGAATTTCCTGAAAGACAAAGGTCAGGGTCATATTAGACCAATGTTCATACAAAGTTTTACAACCAGTTGCCTGAGATTAGAAATAAATTGAGTGAAGGATCGAAGAGACCAGAAGTAGAGGAATTCGTGCTAGAAAAACTTTTTACTTTCATTTTAAAAACGAACCTACGGCCTTACTTAGATTAGGGTTTAGATTAGCCAAACTCAAAATGATAAAACATTATATTATAGATTATTTGTCTGTTGTTGTCTGATATGTATTCGTGCGTGTTCATAAATACGCGGTTATATGTAAAGTTTACCTTGTGAGAGACATTTATGGTATACAAAGGCAGCACATAGAAAGACTTATTTGTTAGATAAGTTAAGTTAATTAGGCTCAACTAATTTGCTAAGTTAACCAGTATTGTGTCTACATATTACTGGACTTCTATTTTGGACATTTTGGAGGTAGAAAAAAAAACGCTCCTCTTTCTAAGTTTTGGTTTTGTTTAAACATATTTGCTAACTCATCCTTGTATCCAGGTAGCTAACCGAGCTAACTTATCTATGAAAACGCAAGTAAATGCTAACAGCTAACGTTTATATTAGCTATCTTGCTAACCTCAGTTCAGCTAGCTTATCTTCATGCTGGCAGACCAACAAGCTGCAACCACAAAACAAGCGATGTTGTCAGAATAATATGTCCTCCACAGTGTTAACGACGCTGTCACAGTCAACTTAAATGCAGCTATAACATTGCTGATGCTAGCTACCTTGGTCGCCTTCTCCCTGGTGTGATGCCATCTTGTTGTCTTGTTAAGATTGCTCGTACTTCCGCACAATCATGTGACAATTATTTTTTTTTTTATTTGTTTGTGTCAACCGCAGCCAAAGGCGCCTCGCGGTTTTCGGACGTGCTGCTCCTCATCAAGCCTGATGGGAGTGTTGTGCTGCTGTGCTAACGTTGCGTTAAATAAGAGGAGGTGACATCATCCACCGTGTACTATGTTTTATAGATCAGCGTGACGCACAGACCACGTTTTCAGAGCGCTTGAACTACACATAAACGATTAAAATTTTTATATTTACGCTATTAACTGCGTATAACCGTCAGTAATGTTAACGAAACAATAAAAACACATGCGTTGATTTTTTTTTTTTTTAGAGCCTCGCCTTTTCTTTGACGTCATTTCCCGTATCTCGCCGTCTTCCGTTCGTCGCGCGCACTATCAGGCCTCTTTACGACTCGGCTGGCAAAGATGGCGGATGCACAAGTACGTTCGGGAAAACGGCGTGGTGAATTTAAATCGATAATTTTACATTTTAACGAACACATCTACCTGGTTATATTACACATGTGCCTTCACATAGCCTTTGTACACGTCCCTGTGCTATTTTAAACCACTTTGAGGCATTTATTTCTGCCATTTGTTGTTGCCGTTCTGTATACCCTCGTGTAACGTTGAGCTAGCCGGGAGGCTAACTCGGTTAGCTTAGCTTGCTACCACTTAACTCAAGTAGCAGAGCAGTTCTTTGTACAAACTGCAAGCAGCATCGATCCGCATACAAAATTAACCCTACAATTTAGTTTTACGATATGTATTCTAAGTGTAAAGCAGCCATAGTCCTTCATTAGAGAAAGTAAATCTTGGCTCCTGAGACCGGGCAGTGTTAACTTAAGCTAGTGGTTCTGCTGAGTGCAGGGGAAGTGTGGATGGCGAAGCCGACGTGGTTTGTGTTAACTTGCCGTTTTTTTTTCTTTCACAGACCGAGCGGGCTTACCAGAAACAGCCCACCATCTTCCAGAACAAGAAGCGTGTTCTGGTCGCTGATGGTGGCAAGGAGGTCAAGGAAAAGCTCCCCCGTTACCACAAAAGTGTCGGGCTGGGCTTCAAAACCCCAAGAGAGGTAACTTGAACGGTCAAATACTCCAAACAAACGTAGACACAAGTGGAGCTTTTCAGTTTTTGTTTGCTGCAAATGATGTCTTTCTCACGATGGTCTTCCAAGCCTGCTAGGTTTTGACGATAATGCCTTTTGGCAATGCTGATGCAGCCAAGAGTTCTAAAAATAACGTTTTCTGAGCGAGGTAATATTGATTGTATAAGACTAACAATTCCTTGTGTTCTCTCCAGGCTATTGACGGCACTTACATTGACAAGAAATGCCCCTTCACTGGAAATGTCTCCATCCGTGGCCGTATCCTGTCTGGTAAGATTCACGCTCAACGAAGACATTCAGCCCGTCGTCTCTGGTTTGGGATGCTGAAGTAGTGTTAAGCTATGTGTTTGCATTCATTTATGCATCACTTGGCTGTATCATAACAAAGAATGTCAAAGTGGCATGTAAACGCTCAAAAGTGTACGTGTACATTTTAAAAAGGAACATAAAATTCTGCACTAGTTTAAGATAACTTAATGTTTTTTTGTTCAGGTAAGAGCAAATTCTAGAAAGTTGGTGTAGATGGCTTTAACTTTAACGCTACATGGGTTAGAATGTCCAGGTACTGAGTATTGATGTCTCAGGAGTTGTGTTAAGGACAAGATGAGCAATATCTGAATGCAAATTAAAAAAAGAACACTTCACACAACCCAAACCAGAAGTCTCTTTATAGGCTCACTTGCCACGACGTGACCACAAATTCCATGTTGACTTTATATTTTCTTGTCACTGTCCTGCAAATGATGTTTTCTCACGATGGTCTTCCAAACCCTCTGGGTTCTGACGATAATGCCTAATGGCAACACTGATGTAATGGAGTGACAATATTATTCAAAAGAACATGGTTATTAAGGTATATTTTTGTGTGATTTTGCGTCTTCATTGCATTAATAGAAAGGGTTGAAATTAAAGTTGTTTTCTGTGTGGTCTACAGGTGTGGTGACCAAAATGAAGATGCAGAGGACCATCGTTATCAGACGCGACTACCTGCATTATATCCGCAAGTACAACCGTTTTGAGAAGAGGCACAAGAACATCTCTGTCCACCTGTCACCCTGCTTCAGGTACTAAACCTCTCACCGGCAATTAGTTCATGGTTCCTGCAGCTGTAGCAATCATGGAAAAATATGAATGTAAAAAGTCTGAAAATTAGGTGGTAATTTGTTTCCCCTCCAGCCAAGATTAATATCAGTTTTAATTTGTATAGTGAAATTGAAAGGCATACTCAGAATTGGTGTACTTGTTCTGTTATGTCTAAATGTCACTACCTGTGACATGATCTTGCTAAGAAATTAACATAATTTGCTGCAAATGATGTCTTTCTCACGATGGTCTTCCAAGCTTAAGCTCTGACGACAATGCCTTTGGCAAACACTGATGCAGCCTAGCTTTACACTCTGAAATCAAATGTAGCTAATTTTAATTTATTATCATGGTCGAAGTTACCTGAACCACCTTTTTAATATCTGTCCTGATTGTGTTTTTCTGCAGAGATGTCACAGTTGGAGACATTGTGACCGTCGGAGAGTGCCGACCACTCAGCAAGACTGTGAGGTTCAACGTCCTCAAAGTGACAAAGGCCGCTGGAGCCAAGAAGCAGTTCCAGAAGTTTTAGATGTGACTTTGAGCAGGAAGGCTAATGTTGGCTAACTTGTGTCACTGTCAATAAAGAAAATCTTGTTTAAATTTTTGCTGTTCGTCTCATCACCCCCCTTGGATTTTTAACTAAATAATATATATACACAACATTTTTGCTCCCTCTTTATTTGTAGGTGTATTCAGTTATACGTTTTACATAGTGTTTGAATATTGTGGCACACTGCATATTAGCAGCAGGTGTGACATTGTACATTCCCCCCTGACATAAAAGAAAATCAACCTTTATGAAATACCTTT
>CAEMYA010000126.1:4463162-4499229 GCA_903131615.1 Diplodus sargus
GCTGTCAGGTTAGAGGTTCTGGTCACAGTGATCAGTGTCTGGTATCGGCACCGGGAGCTTCTTAACTGATTTGAAGTGATTTACCAGATGTGGCTCACTCACACACACCTTTACTCTCATCAGAACCGCAGACTTTGTCCCTGATACGGTGTCTGTCAACACATCGATTAATTAGACTTCTGCTTTTTATTTCCACGTGATTGAAAACAATCTGATAGGTGGGGTTTCCGAAACCTGCAGAGCTTCACGTTCAAGAGTATCAAGTGACACAACCCTTGACTGATCGTCGCTCACCTGTCCCCGGTCTGGTAAGCCAAGAGCCACGCCACACATCCGTCGGCCCCTAATTCAATATTCTCATGTTCGGCCGTGTTCACGCCTGCCCGTCAGACAGGCTGCGCGTCTGGCATGCGTGAGCATTAGTGGGCATCTCCAGTTTTACACCATGTTGTCAGATCAAAGTGTGGGGCTGGCGCTGACGGGTCACGGGACGGCGTGTTGCGTGCAGGCAGCGCTCTCGGGTCATGTGTGAACCATCCAGCATGGCTGTCATCGGAGCATCCCCGGGGTGTGCTCTCGCTGACTGATGGCCTTCACGCTGGAGCCCCCGAAACCTCCAGTCCAGAAAACAGGCGGATCTGGACTGCAGGGCTGTGTGACGGTGCCAGAGGGCTTATAGGCACGCAGATGGAATATATTCATGTCCACAGATATGCTCTGTTTTGGCTACAAAAGCATAACTTGACATTTTAAAGCGCAACAGATGAAGCAGACCCCTTCCACACATGTAATAAGGCATAAATACAAGGCTCTGCATTGTAATGACTCTAATATGCAAACATTTTAAATTTCCCCGTGAAGTGAGACAAGATGTCTCCTGCTTCACTGTGAAGTCCGTTCTCAGTGTTTGAGCACCGGAGGCTTCAAGTTTCTACATCACATTTATTTATGCCGCATATTTGACCACGATTAGCTTCCAAACAGGAGTGTAAGTTTCTTCACAGCACAATATCATACAGATTCTTTGGACAACGATACGATAGTTTGACACTATTTGATTTCAAGTCAGTTCAATTCAGGGGCCTCCGACTGATACGAGACGAAATCATCTGCCAATTTAACACAGTTACAGAGGATACTGTATCGCTTTTTCAGCCTACCATTGTTGAAACAGCGCTGCTAATATTACTGCTGTTGCAAGAGCAGCAAGTTAGTGAACTGCTGAATGAGACACCACGTTTGTCTGTTGACCGTCTTTTCTCCAAAATCCAAAATATTTCCATGCTTCTGATTTGTTTCTGAAAGGGGAGCACGGTGAAAATGTACACTCTAGTGTCAAACTCTACACATAAAGCTTCTTCACACTGAAGCTAAAAAAAAAAGTGGATTGGAACTTTAATGAAGTCAGAAAACAACAAAGAAGTACAACACAAATACCGGAAGTTTCGGTCCTTTGTCCCACCGGAGTTTCTTGCATTCTTTGAGCTTCTGTCTGAGACTGTAACAAAGGAACTGTAAAGTGTAACACTTCTCTCCGTGAAAGGTAACAGGAGAAACTCAAAGCAACGCCCCACAGCAACAGTTTGTGCCGCTATTGAGCGGCTCCTCTCCAGCGGGGAGGAATTCACCCCGGCAGATGGCGGGGCCGAGGCCCCCGAGGCCCCAGGCAATGCTACACCCTGGGACCCGGATACCTAATCGTGCCCTGTTGAGCCTCTCACCTGCTGCTCCGCCGCTCACAATGTTATCTCATCTCCCTGACCTATTGTGGCTCCCATCGGTGATAATGACAGTGGAGAGACCCACGCAGCGCCGGAGCAGAGGCTCGCTCTCCCCGGAGAGAGGCGGGATCATGGGAAACCTCGGAGTAATCGATCTCTCCATCTCGCCTCCTCTGGTGGATCTAGTTTCTTATCGCGACCTGCGGACAGCTTGTGTTTAAGGCTTTGATTTTCAGCGCAGCTATTAGAGTTTCTTTTTTTCTTTTTTTAATTAGGTGGGGGTTGATCACTTTAACTCTTTGGCCTTATATGTTGTGGTGAACGTAAAGATGAAGCAACTCTGGTGTTCTTAAGAGGGAATATTTCTCTCAGACAGCAGAGCAAAGCAGCGTCATGAACAATCTGACATGATAAAAAAAAGACATTTCATTTGTGTTTTGATGTTCTGTTGTTAAATCTCCGAAGTGTAATTTCACAACGGGACAACATTTCCACTCTGAGCTCATAAACTATCCAGACCATAGATTTTGGTCTCGGGTAACCACACTTGGTTGCATTTTGAAAACCCAGTTCTCGCAACCTTCCTAACCAAACCACAGTGTGGTGGAGAGTCTTGTTGTTGTTTTGTCCTCCTTTTTGTTCTTGCCCTCCACTGTTTTAATTTTCGCCCCGTCATTTTCCCTGAGAAAACACCATGCAGTTCCTGCGTGACCTCGGTTCCCAGCGTCTCAGTCAGACACTGTCACAGTGGCCCAGTTCTCACTGAGCTCCGGTGGATCCTTAATGAGACTTTCATTGCTTCAGCTCCTCATCAGGCCGCATAATGGAGTCAATGAAAATGATCTGCTTTGTCAGAAATAATTGGGATTACCCATTTTAAGACTCGTTTGCCTGTCATAATTCGAGCCATTCGGTCCAACAAAATTGGGAAAATCATAAAGAGCTACAGGATTAAATGTTTTCGTGTCTATTCAAGTTAGCCCGGCGCTAAACCGTAAGTTTGCGGGCTCGGTTGGCTGAAGTCTCTAGTCTCTCACGAATCTCCAAGCAAAACAATAGTGCTACAGATAAAAGGAACAATATGTATTAATGTGAACTTTGTGTGTAAAAGCAGTGCCCTTTACGAACAGAAGTGAAACTTAAGTCGCTGGTGCCAGTTCTCTCTGTACACTTTAGCTCCACGATCCTGACGATCGAGTCAAATGAGGATGTATTTCCAAATCTTTTGTCGCCTGTGTGTTGCAAACATAAAGAGAAGGAAGTGACGGGAGTGTCACAATGATCTGTTTCATTACCAGTTTCTTTATGAGGCGAAAAATGAGGATGTTCTGCTGCTGAAGAGAGAACAAGGGAGATCAAATGGAGCGATCACACCCGATCACTGTGTGTGCGACTCAAACTGCTCCCTCTTTGTGGCCTTACATTCAACATGTGACCAGGAGAAAGGAAATTCTTTACATCTCAGACAATGCCCAGAGAAACAGCGACCTCGTTTAACATCAGCGGTCACGTTACTGTAAGTCTTCTCTTTAAGGAGGATACATCGAGTGAAACATGCTCAAATCTCATCGGGGTTGACAGCAGACGTTTGGTTTCAATATACGCTGTGATGCAGGAAATCTGGAAGATATTTTATGTTTTTCCAGCTTGGCAGAACAACAAACTGTGAACCAAACATGCGTAATGATAAAAATCTGCCCCTCATCATGAGATTCTAGATGTTTTTCAGTTTGTACAAGGCTCAAATGTCTGTTGGACCAGATTTATAGAACAAAGAAGGTTGTTGTTGGTGAATCCTGGAACTTTTTTCGCTGACAGGATGAGGCGAACACCACAGATACAACGTTGGATCTTGAGCTTTATATAACAATAATGACATGAGAAAGCTCACAATTCACTGTCCAAAGAACATTTCACTGTGATTGCATTTAAACTTGGAAAGTTGCACTTTTAAAGACAGCGTTTGTGATTTTTCTGTTGGAGGTGTTTTCTTATCCCTAAAGCAAGAATATGGAGAGCGGACTGTAATTTGGCTCCATGCTACCCCAAGATACTGCTACTCCCTAATGTACGGCAGCTAATAGGACTGCTAACGTTAGCTGCATGACTAAGAGAGCAAGTAGTGAAAGTCTGACAGCAGCTCAACTCCATAAACCACTGCAGGATGGATGGATGGATGTGATTAAAAATGGTAAAAAAAAAAGCATTTATCATTTCAGCTCAACTTTTTTTTTTAAGCAACTGACCTCCATTAAAAGCCAGACTACAAGAACATGAGCAGACTCATCTAAATGGTGCCTTTGTGTGAAAAATGGAAATGAAGATGTCCATTTATACGGAGATCACGACCTCCGTGTCCTCAGAGGAAGTTATGGCATGGACTGACATACCTCCTCTGCAGGCAAAACAAATCTGGGGCAGGGACCCCCGCCCTGAGAAACGGAGGAGAAGGGGGAGACGTTTCACTGCGACACAGCTGATAACCTCGTGCCGTTGTGTGCCTGGCCGCCTGAACATCTCTGTTTCACCTCCGTGTGTAAAACACGATGGAGATAAGAGCAAATCCCAAACAATCTTCAGAAGGAAAAACAAACGGGACATTTTTCTTCCACTTAAAGCAAACAGCGAACCTCCTTATCTTAAGATAGATTGCATCTGTGAGACCACCAGAATTCAAAGAAAGCAAAGTCTGATGTTTGAGCCTCTGGGGACGAAATGGCATTTTGTAAATTGTATGAAAATACACTTTTATGTTTGCAGACTTAATGGAGCCTAAATGCAGCCATTTATAGAAAAAAAGCTAATAGCCAGCTTTCTTCATCATGAAGCAAATCATCAGTCACTTAAGGCTAATTCAAATAGAACAGCGTTATATTGTTGTGTTGTGATTTGAATCGTCTCAGTGTGACACACTGTCATTTTTATTTGCGTCCCACAAAGCAGGCATTGACCAAATTGGGTGTCTCTGGAAAGAAAGAAAGCATCGTGACCATGGAGTGTTGGCCGAGGGCGACGGGGCGAGAGGGGAAATTTATTTGGCATGTTTCCCCTTTATTAGACTTTTATGACAAAGTGACAACTCAGATTTTTCCCTGGAGCACTTAAAGGGGCTTTATGTTGGAATTTTAGTTGAAAACATTAAAAACTGAACTACAATTATCAACAAAATGTGAACGAATAGCAGTTTTGACCTTATGATGTCTTTGGAATGTGTTCTGCTACAGTCGACATGATAACTGGCTAGCCCCGGCCAATCCCGGTCCCAGAGCTTCCAGTTTTAACCACTAGCTGCAGGGCTAACTGGGCTAACAAGCTATGGGCAGCTACAGTTAGCAGCAGTTACTTTCGCAAGAGGGTCACCTGTACACATTTAAATACACAGGGAGTGATTCATCAGTGGAACACAGGTGAGGAGCAAAAAAGGGCAGGAAAACAGACAAAGGGAGGAAGTAGAAAGTAAAACATGACACATGAGGATATAACTACAAAATAAAACAGGAAATCAACAAACCAAAAAAAAACCCTGAACCATGACAGCGATGCCTGCTTTCATCGCCACAGGCAGAAATGTTCACAACGAGGTAATGAAGTTCAAAAGTTTTATTCACATTTTGTTCACGTCGACTTCATTCCTCACTCTGACGTATCATCTGCCATTTCTTGTGTTTCCTCTGAAGTTATAGTGACAGGTGGCCATTATGGATTTCTCTGGGTTTTAACAGAAGATGCAAAGGCCAAAAAAGGACCTGTGTTACATATCACTTATTTGATTTCACAGCTGTTTGATGTTCTGGCATGAAACTGTTTCAAATTTTAGAGTTCTTTTTCGAGCAATGCTAACCACTAAAGTCGCTGCCTGACCACCGGCTCTGTTCGAGGCACAAATGTGATTTCAGTGACAGTCCTCCTGTTACATAAGCCGACCTACTGTCCAAACAGAATCCGTGTATCATTCCAGTAATGACAATAAATTGCCTCAGTGTCAGTCAGAGGAGGATTCCCTTTCATCAAACGCATCTTTGTGGTTAATCCAAGAGCTACATCCTGCACTTCATCACTAACAACAGTATCAATTTGTTTGCTTCCCACTTATCAAGTGGAAAAAAGCGACTCTGTTAACAACACACACGGAAAGAGAGAGAACAAAAAAAAAAAGAAAATCAGCGCTGCTCTGCATCCCAACGTGGTGGCCCCAACATAAACAGAGATCTGTGGAGCTGGGGTAAACTTCCTCTGCTTGCACTGGTGCACACACTTCCTGAGGGGACGAGCGATGCATCAGATCGAGCGCCGATCTCCATAAAGGCTGGAAGTGTTTCGCTCCGCTGGCAAATGAGCCAACCAAGCAAATTCAAGCCACATGCTAAACTCTGGTCTCCATGCCCTCATGTTACTGTATTTAAAAAAAGTGAGTGTATATAAAAAAAAAATCTCTAAGATTTTGTTGCAGATAGCCAGTTGTCTAAATATTTACCATGCTCACTACATGCCTCTAGCTCTGTGTGTCCAGTGCTCCGGTCCAGACCGAAATATCTCAACAGATCGGCATGAAATTTGCAACAGATATTCAAGGTCAATAAAAGATCAATTCTAAGAACTTTGAAGGCACAGTGAGAACTATTTGTAGCTTCTAGCAGGAGTTATGACTTTGGAGATCTGCTGATTTTTCCACAAGCCTCAGTCACACTTTATTCTCAGTGCTAATTAGCAAACGTTGGCATGCGAACACGCTGAACTAAGATGGTGAATAAGATAAACTGCTCATGTTAGCATGCAGATGCTGCATTCAGCTCTGCACCACTGGGACAAAACTACTGAATCTGAATATTTTAGATATAGAACAGGATAAGAGAATGTATTTAATGTTCATCTCACCTGTGGAGCTATTTATGCATGTATATTTCAAAGAGTTTTCGAAGAGTTTTGGAGATACCGGCCATTTTCTTTAATATAAGGGTACTAGATGGCAATCGGCTTTTGAAAATACATTTGAAAAACTCAACAGTCCAATCTCTTTCCAGAAACCATGACCCAGTTACTCAAAATAATCCACAGAGCCTGTTGTGAGCAGTTTAGTGTTCTATATCACTGCGTCTACTCTTGGACGAAAACTTGCTGATGTTACAGTTCCACTGTAGAGGACGATCAAGTCCACATCCTGCGCTGTCACGTCGAGCATGACCTCCTCGTCCTGCATGTCGGTACTGTGTGCTGGTTTATTTTTGGCTGAAAGAAAATATTTCCAACATGAAACTGCTCACAACAAGGTCTGTGGATTATCTTTAGTAGCTGGGTCATGATATCTGGAAACAGACTGATGAGTTTTTAAAATGTATTTTAGCACTTTGAGCATCACAAGCAGAGTGCCATCTAGCTCCATTATAACGCAGATATCGTCAACTCACACCAAAACATTCTAGACATGAAAATCACGACAGGTAAGAGGAAAAAATACACATTTTTGATTTTGGGGTGAACTGTCCCTTTAAACACTGCCATCTTGGGAAATGTTCACACTATCACAAGACAAACTTTACATTTTCCACGGTTGTCTTTTAATTTTGTCTGCCGCGCTGTTTGCTTAAACCAAAGCAGCCACTGACCCGACTTCCCACAGCTTCTCTGTGTTCAGACGACTTTCCTCTGCTCAGCGCTGAGATGTTTTCTGAGAAACATGCCCGTTACTTTATTGTTATGGGGAAAGTGGATTATCTAGCCGTTTCCACTAATTCAGTGTGTTCGACAGCTTATTTTTGATTTCCTGCTCCATGACTGCAGATTAATATCTCGGGGTGGCAGCAGCCCAACTGCAACAAACCCCTCTCGACAACGAGGGTCCCTAACCTCAGCACCCTGAGAAACACTACAGCCGGCCTGAGAAGGCATAGCGGCGCATAATTTGAGACGTGATTGTTGAACAGTAGAAATGTGTGAGTTTGAGCGGCCTGGGGGGAGTCCCACCCATGGAGACTGGAGAGGAAGCTGTGCAGATGGAGGTCAGAGTTGGGCTGCTCACATCCTACTCTCTGTTTGTCCTGTTATTCCAATCTCCGCCAACACGCAGGCGGGATCTGAGATAATGTTCAGGGAATCTTCTCAAAAAGCCCTTTTCTTTTTAAAGCTCCGCTCCACGGGAGGATTTTACAGTCGACACGACCGCGAACGCTTGAAACGACGCGAAGGAAACCTCGGGATTTAAATAAGCGGTTGTAAAATGTGGTCGTAGGGGTAGACTTGCCTTTAAATCTCACAAAAGCCACATAAAACGGTATAAATAGACAGGATTCTTAATCTTGACTGCCATTTGTCATCTACAAAGCACCCCAGAAACAACATTACAGCACCACTTGGCAAGTGTAACGTCCTCAGAGGCTTTGAAGACCCTCCAAGTGACGTCCATCGCTTTCCATACATGACGTCCCTCTGTGATTTCTTCGCAGGATCTGTATTAAGTTATTTCCAGGCTGCTGCTCGGATTTGGCTCGTGGAAGATAAAGTTGGCCGGTGGCGTGTTTTTCGTGGCATCGACCGTCGGCAGATGTTAAATGTATCTGAGCAGATATCTAATAACGGTGCCTACATGGGAGTCAGAAGAAGAGTAGTTAAAAACTGTATATGAAGACAGGTCACAAGCTGATTGGTAGAGAACAATAACACCATCGTGCGTTATTTTGAGCCTCAGGTATTTTGGTGATGTTACAGGAAAAAATAACCAGGACAGTGTGCGAGTACAAAGGCAGCATCACAATGAGGACTCTTCCTGGAGATGTGACCGCGTCCAGGTCAGGGCGAGCCGCGCCAGGCCGACTTGAGACCGATGGAGCGGCGGCGACGACCTGGGAAATCAGGATCCTTTCCGTCAATACTGCAGAGACAAAGAGATGTCAGAGGACGATGACCCTTTCCTGCTAATCAGAGGGGAGAGGAAAGGACTCCTCCCTGCACCTCTGCTCAGGCAGCGATGAGGTTTCCATGTTTGTGTTGGCTCGTGGAGGTACGACAGTACCTGTATCCTCTCTGGCAGAAGACCGGGGAGCTTATCTCTTGGCTTCGTGGGGAGGAAGTCAAAGAAGTCAAGTTTGTTTATCATCTCCTAAATTTTGAGTGAATTTCCCTCCTATCTGTGGATTCTGTTTAGGCTCACCGTGCTCAATACCTGCCACTGTATAATGGGACATGTAATAACGTAGTTTCCTCTCGCATTGTTTCGCCCACATTCCTGTCTAATATAATCCATAAACAAAGTTCTTGTAAACCACAACTGACCGACGCTAACACAGGCAGTCCAGCCCGAAGTCTACCTGTCTCCGTGTGAGTTACCCTCCTGAGTGTTGCCTTTCGAGCCGTGGTAGCAGCTTGTTGGTTTGCCGGTGCAGACTGAAATATCTACAGGATGCAGGACGGACTGTACAGACACTCACGCTCCCCAGAGAATGATGCCTGCTGACTCTGTTGATCATCCAACGTCCTCTGGAGCCAAAACTTAAGTTGAAGCAACTGGATGTATAAAGTTGCATTGTATTATTAACTTATTCTATTATATTGTATTGTATCGATAACTATGACGTTTTGGTGACACCTTCATATACACTTTTAGATTAATACGTTGTACCCAGTGGCATTCACAGGCGTCTTACAGGTGTACCAAGATGGTAAACATTACTACCTGTCAAATACGGGTTCACGGCCATAATTGAAGGGTGATTGATTAAATACGGGGGATAGAGCTGCACGCTGTCGGACAGGCATTAATTGCGTTTGCACTCACTTGTAAAAATGAGAGGCGACATTAATTGTTGAGTAAAGAATGACAAAGAATGAAGTCCAAGCCAGTGCTTTCACGGCGCATAAAGAAACAAAAAGAGCCCTGAAATGAACGAATTCAGCATTTTCGAGCACATTCTTCCGAATCCTTTGATGGATTCAGTGACATGATACGAAACTCTTTGTGAAGTTCCCTTCAGATCCCCTCAACAATAGCTCCGCTCTGAGGAGACCTTTTCAAACATTATGGCCGACCCATTGGCTGGAGATGCATATCTAAGTACGATCTGACCCGCGCTTTCTTCCTGCCGACTGAAGTTCAAGATTCGTCCGGAGCCCTGAGTCGCTTTTTCTTTTCATCCGGCGGGATCATGTCGACCGTGGGCTGTGACCCCGGTAATGTTATACAAATGTCATGCATCATGGGACCGGCAGCTCCCGTAAGAGGCGAGCACTCGGCCTGCGAGCATTGTCGCAGAGAGGGGGCTCTTTGTGGAGACCTCTGGCAGGACGAACAATGGTGTTTTCACGGACGAGGTCAGCGAGAAGAAAAAACACGGAGACTGTTGCGCAATGTTTTCAGCCCCACGTTAAAAGAGCTTCTGCTGATCATTTTACGTAAAAGCCATTTCTTCCTTTGAGCAGTGCTTGGGAGGAAAAGTGTTTCTAGTGTCGCAGTGTAGTCTGGTTTATTAATTGTAGCTCTAACATTTTGCAGATTCATCATACGTCCTTTACGGCGGTTCATTCTGTAAGCTTAGACGTTCAAGGTTTTTGTGTATGAAATTTGGGCGGTAAACTTTCTTGGCTGCGACGTGTTAACATATAATCCTGCAGAGGGAGGATTCAACCTGCAGCATACTGAATAAAAAAACCTAATTTCATGTCTGCCTGACAGTTTGCTGCAATAAGGATGTGACCAGCTATCCTTCAGCCAGTTGAATTCAAAGGTTTATTGCCTGTTTAGTGCACGCTGAGATAACCCCGACGCAGCCGGGGCGTTTTGATCAAAGACATAAGCAGAAAGTCGCTCTCCTCCGCAGTCGTCACCTCAAAGGAAATGACTCATGGTCCGGCTACGGTAAACATTCAGGACAACAAGCTGTGCTTTTTATCTCCGTCTTATTTCTGCTGCACCCTGTGGCTTTGGAGCTCCCGTGGCTGAAAACCCGTCCCCAGACATTAAAGGGTCTTTTTATAGTCGTTGTTTATCGGCTCGAGATTTAGCATTGTGTTTGTGTGATCTGCAGAAAAATATGGAAAACAATGGGGGAGTGAGGAATGATGGGAAAGATGCACAAATATGGTTCTACAGATGTTCAAGTATAGTTTTGAGATACTGCTGACCTCACATCCACGTGTATCAGAAGTGATTCTCTGCCTTGTCAGACCATTTGGGTGGTTACATGAGAAGTTTTCTGCAAAAGTAGACCTTTATGTGATATATTAAAGGTCCTCAGTTACTTTATTTTTTTATAATTGACTTTTACTTAGTGAAATGATTGTTTTCAGGTATTTAAAATAATATTTCACTTTGGCCACCTTCAGGCAGGAAAAACCACCTGGTTAGATTTAAAAAAGGATCGCGGTTTGAATTTGAAATAAGTGAACATTTAGTTTTAATCTAACTTGAGTCAGGAATTCTGGTGATGATGACAAAAGCTAAAAGTAATCATCTCTGTTTGAAGTCACAATTGTGGGGACACCCAATACGAGCAGATGACAATGCACATGAGGCACACAGCACTCAGGGCGTTGGGTGCTGCCCCCAGGCAGAATTCAGGGAGTCGCACCTGGGGACAGCAACCAGGGAAAACAATGCCTCTTCCTGTTTTGGTTGTGCAATGGCAGAAACACTTCCTCCGTGCTGTAATTTGATCTTCATTTATCTGTGAAAAATTGAGCCTGGTGCCAATTATTTTGTGTGAAACATTTGATAGTTTGATCTGAAATATGATAACGAGCCCAAACCTGATTCTCTTTCTTTTTTTTAAATATATATATAAATATCTGTTTATGTAAGATATTGAGCTGAGAAATAACTAGCTGTCGAATACATGTAGTGGAGTAAAACTACAAAGTAACGTTGAATGAAAAAGTAGAGTAGCTCAAGATAACAGTAAAGGTACTTCTATTCCACCACTGTTGCACACAAAGTAGAGTTGATTTTGATATCTAGATTTCATGAAACCTAACTTATTGTTTGTTTGTCTTCCTGTTTACCTCGTTCTGATCTCAAATTCAGCTGTAACTGTTGTCTTGTTTGAAACTGAACCAGATTCTGGAGTTTTCTGCCACCAGAAGCAGAATAAAGCCTCGTTCTGTCTCTGATCCCGGAGCCTAAAGTCATATTTTATGTCTCGGTGAAAGACGGCTTAGTGATGCAGCCCGCTGCCATGGAAACCAGCGCTGTCTGTTGTGTTGCTTGTGTTCGAGATCCGCCCTCTTGCCCTGACCCCTTCCCTCTGTGGCGGCACACTTTCCCGGGGGGATTCCACATACAACATCTGCCCTGTCCTCCAACCCCCCGACCCACCCACTCCAAAAGGGCTTCTGGACGGGCTTTTCTCAATAAAGGCCGTCCACACACACCTGCTGAGAGGGTCAGAGGTCAGCATCCAGGCAGGGGACACACTATCCAGCCTGAAGTGCATTCTTATACAACATGGCACGGGAGAAGATTCTTACACTTACTGAGTAACAAACAAAAAACTAAAAGTATTTTATTGGCTGTCCTAGAACATTACATCAGCTCCTCAGAACACTTTCCTTTTTTCATTTTCCCAAGTTGGAGCGTCTGGCAGCTCCGTCACGTGACCGCCGAATGTGTGGACAGAAGGAGAGGGAGTTCCCTGCGGTGTCTGTTCGGGCTCACAGCGCTGCCTGCTGCCTCACCACCAGGCCCTAAAGGAATCACCCGGCCCTCATCAATCTGCCTCCGCATTCCACAATAGCTGACAAAGGGACTCCACTCTCTCCACGGCAGATGGCTTCGCCTCGGGCAGTCTACGCCGAGCTCCCATTGTGCAGACCCCGGGGTTTGATGCAGGGACCTTTGCTCCCCCTCCCCTCAGTGTCACAGACGGATATAAGGGTGCAGAAGTTGAAGTAAACCGTGCTGTGTTTGGGCGAAATCAACAAAATATTATATTTATGTGTGTTGCTAGGGAAATTTGAGGTTGATGTGTAGGCAGATGAAGGAGAGGTTCGTTCTGGGACAGTTAGCTGCGATCTCCCTGGATTATCCTGATTCCCACAGGAATACAGGAGGGGAGCGTCTGTTTTCTGTGGTTGTCTGCAACCAGGAAACACTGAGGCAAAATAGAGCAAGTTTGATGGAAGACAGAAAAAACATTTGAGGCAAGAGGTGAAGCAGCAAATCCTGAACCAGTATCACCAGCATCATCACTTGTTGATATGTTTCCTTATCAAGAACAGAGAAAATGCATTTAAATAACATTAACTCAAGGATCATTTAAGAGAATTGTTCACTACATTTTTGAGGGGAATCTTTTTTACTCTACTTTTCTAGATTCACACCTTGCATACAAAACTCTGCATCTCACCAAGTTTATTTTCTATATTTAAGTCCTAAAAGTCAAACCAATTCTTAAAAAGTAGCGTAAATCAGCTTAAAATGTATCAACTAATCAGCTTTGGTGAAACAAACTAATGGAAAAAATGATAAAAACCGACACATGAAAAGGGCAATTCCTTTTCAAGAATTCAATACTTTTTTCATTTGATTCCTTCAATACATTTAGCTGATAATGCTTCTACTTAAGGAGGAGAAACTGCAAGAAAAAGCATTTTTTTGAGTTAAATTTTGAAATTTGAGGCTATTTCTCTTCCAACCAGTGGCATTTCTAGGGTCTTTTGAGCCCCAGGGCAAAAATTCCCTGGGGGCCCTCCAACCACCAGCTTTCGTCAACATCACGTTATATTCAGGAAAATCCAAACCTTTTTAAAACAAATGTTTTATTTCCACTGTTCACATTAGTAGAATTTCAAAAACATGAAAAACAAGAACGAGACCAATTACTGAAATTCAACATTCAACATTGTCACATGTTGCACAGTATAGTGCCGTGATAGGGGGATTATATCAGTGACCATCAGAGGGTCCCCAAACATTCGCCTGGTTTGCGTTTCCATTTGTATATTGATTCATATTGATGCGATATTACAGATGCTTAAAACGATGCTGACTGGCAGTGGTGACTTTGTGATTGCTCAGCTTTTATCCAACCTCCTGCTGTAGTCTCTCCCCCAGATAAAGTCACACTGAGGAGGTTTTTGTGGGATGTGAAGGTGAACTTTGGTTAAAGGTCTTGTAACAATTTTATGGCCTCTTCTCCGCGGCACTTCCCTCCAAGAAAGAAATTGGAGGGAAGTGAAGTCGCTCTTTATGATGTGGCGTTCCTTCTGGAACGTGCTCCCTAAAAGCTTGCAGCAGCTTTGACCGACTCCATTCAGCAATTAACACAAAGCTGCCTCTCCGTTAGAGAGCGCGCAGCCCGACTCTCCGGGCTTTTTGTGCGGGAGCGGGCTGCGTTTAACACATCTGTTGTCTCCCATGTCTGAGCAACCCACACACAGGTCCGTTCACAGTGATCCTTTTATTCGGCCCTGAAAGGACCTATAGGGGCTCCTGATAGATGGCCTTCATTCCAATGAAAATGGCAAGCCGGATAATGAGAAGAATGGCGAGCCACCACTCCAGCACACCCCCTGGTCCGAGCCCCTAAACATCCTTTTAAAAAGGCTCGTCTTAAACAGCCTGATGCTGAGTCGAATCATGCTGAAAGGAGAAACCGTGTTGTATTTCCCGCTTCTTAAGCTGATGCTGTTTCCATTAATGTCCCAGCAATTTAAAATAGTAAGAAAAGAAACTTCCGTCAGAAACATTCCAGTCGAAGTGAGGAGGAGCGGTGTCCTCATTGGTCCGCGCACATCTGATGTTTCAGTACTGTTTTTTGTCTCTGTCTGGTTATTGTCATGTATGATATGATTAATTTAATTTGATGCTTTTTTTTTAAATTCTGCATTCACGTGCTCCTCGGATTCGTCCCATTTTCCGAGTTGGGAAGTCGTTCTCCAGAGCTCGGTGTGTTCTCGTGTCACATGTTTTTTTTGTATTTTAGCTCCTCCAGTAGTTTCAAGTGCAAAGGAAACAATGACCACAGAATACATGGAATTTAAAGTAAAAGATAAAAGTTTCTTACCACCAACACAACTTTATATTAGTCTATCATGTTTCATAGTCACATGAAGTCAACCCGTCAGCCTAGTCGGCGGAATAAATGTTGAAACTTTACATTTCCTTAGGTTAACTTTTCAGTTTTATCGTGTGACAACACTGTTCTTCTGAACTATTAAGGTTTGTGCCCAAAAAACACTAAAGTGAGGTAAAGTTCCTGTTTGTCATAAAATACCAGCTTGTGTCACCACAAACATGGCTGGAAATTGTCTCGAGGTCTCCTTAAAAACATCCAGTGGTTTCACGCTTACAAATGTTAAAACGCCGTCTCGGACTGGCTAACTCTACCATCATCACCTCCAACTCCATGTATGGAAGTCAGGTCAGAAGCAGGTGATGTGAACATGATATTGATGCTAACATGGCCCAGGCATTATAGTTTATTCTCATTCTGTAGTTTTTTTGTTCAATTCTATGTGCAAAACACAAATTTTATTAACTCAACTCTTGTTTTTTGAACTTCTACTATCATCACTTTGAGCACGTTCCTAAAACACGGACGCCTGCGTGTTGTGACTGAGGTCAGGGTTTTGTGTTGGGGGGGTCAGAGGATGTTTACTGCAGCTCTTCAGCATCAGTGATCAGGACAGCACATGGATGGAAAGACAATAGACAAAACAATGTCCTATTTAAAGATGGGTCACTGCTATTTATAAAGCCGTGAAGAGGCCAGAAAGAGGTGGGACGGAACACGAAGACAACATTTGTCTGGTTTATTCTTGTGTGTCCGCTGCGACACACAGCCTCCAGATATTTTTAAATTAAATTAGATTTTCAGTTGATTTCATGACATTCATCAGCCTGTATGTCTGCCCAGTGTGTCTCTCACTAATGACCAGTAAAGCTGCTATCAGAGTGAATCCAGATACCCGGCGGTCTCGTCCATTTATCACACTAAGCTCTTATTTTGACATCTGTAAGAGGCCCAGTGGAGCTCGTTACATCAGTTGAAAACACAGATAAGTTCAGTCTGTCAAAACAGCTGCAGAGGGCATTACTCTGCAGGGTATCTCTGATATCAGGCGTGGCGGAGGCTGCGTCCGTTATCTGGAGGACGATGCCGACACACAGGAGCTTGTTAATTTTCTGGTGGTGTGCCGCCCTGAGCGCATCCTGTGTGTTCTTCAGCGATCTTCCCTCGTCATTGTCTATCTGCTCGTGAGATCTCCCTTTAAATCAAAATAGACACTTGTGGCCGGACACAATGGGCGGCATTGTCTCCCCCTGAAAGGAGAGCATGTGCTTTGCTAATGCCGCACTCGCAGCAGCCAACCTCCGGGACAACTTCTACATTCAGCCTTTGATTAAGGAGCACAGTTATGCATGGATGACTTCCTCCAAGGTGCCTGGAGGTTGTGGGAAAGGGCCAGTGAGTAAGTGTGGCCTCAATCGGGGGGCCGGGCCTGCCTCGCTGAAAGGACTATGCCGAGTCCAGCTGAGCGAGAGGGGGCTCACTGTAGATCACGTGACCAACACTGTCTGACTGTGATGGGACACGCGTGTGTGGGCTCAGACTGAGACTTTTAGAGCATCTCAAGGCATATTAAGATTATGCTGCAGGGTCTAAAGCTCATCTACAATATAAACAAAGTGGTGGTTTGGATAAATGTAAGATTACTTTTAGTGTTTGAAGCCAGCAGTATTCTTTGCAGATTCGTTCAAAGTTAAAATAACAGAAAATGAATGTTTTTAAAATATACTCTGACTTCTTTCTTTCTTTCATTCTTTCTTTCTGTTTGAGACGGCATTTCAACATTTGTAAGCACAAGACATCCGGATATTTTTGTGATTTTATTTATAATTAATCTTTCCTTGTGCTTCCTTTCAGAATGTTTGCTGCTGATCATGGTTTATAATTTGATGAGGACGCCATTATTTGTGAACATTAGACTGTTAGACTACAGCAAACATACACATCAAGTCTTTCCCTGACACGTAGATCTTTTCCTTTGCACATCAACAACAACACAGATTGTCCTTACCTGTATCTGATGAAGTCATTTTATGAATCTAAAGGTTAAGGGGGCATCCGGATTTGAACCGGAGACCTCTTGATCTGCAGTCAAATGCTCTACCACTGAGCTATACCCCCTTCTCTGACCCCATGGGAAAAAGCAGTTGACAAGCGACCATGATATCTACAATACATGCTGGGCAAAATATGACGTTTCAACATTTGTAAGAATTCACAGCTTGTTGCGACAGAACGAGATAAGCAAATGGCTTCACTGTCTGAAAATGTTTCACTCCTGCACATCACTACATGTGATCCCTATTGAGCATCAGGGGGCATCTGGAATTCAACCAGAGACCTCTTGATCTGCAGTCTAATGCCCTACCACTGATGTTGCCTGTAGAAAATGAAATACTGCTGATTCGAGGGGTGAGTTAATGATGTGGACGTGTAAGACCTGACAGTCGGCACTAGTGTGAGAGGCCACTTTTGCAGAAGGCCCTCCAACATTTGTAGCGTGTCGCTACTGCATGTTTTTAATATGCATTTGGGACTATTTCAGTTTTGGACATATAATACCTGCTAAAGATTAGGGGGCATCCGGATTTGAACCGGGGACCTCTTGATCTGCAGTCAAATGCTCTACCACTGAGCTATACCCCCACAAACACACCACCGTGTTACCTCCTCATTGTCACATGACCAACATTCTCTCCTCCTCCTGATAAGAAACTCATACACACCTAATAATAAATGTAATATGATACATGAAATGTTCCCATTTCACATATCGGTGCAGAAACGTTCAGTGCCAACATCTTATTCTCTGCCAGCAGGCTTGACATTGGAGGTTTGACAATTTGCTGCCAGAGCAAAGAATAAACTAAACACATTTATGAATGAAGGAGGATTATAAAGAACAATACGGTCATCATAAAGAACCTCAGATCCACACTGAGGCTGTGTCAGTGCAGGTCTGGTCCTGGAGGGTTGATCCGGGGTCAGGCCTGTTTGTGCCCAGCCTGATCTCAGGACATCTGTGGAGTCTGCGTGAGCGCTCGGACACAGACGACCTCCTATTAAACAGTGTGATTAGTGTGGCGCCCGTATGGAAGCCTGGGAGGGTGACGGGTCGGCTGCCTTCTGAGGGAGATTAATACAAGAGCGCAGGCAGGGAGGAGCACCTGCCATCCGTCTACTCAAAGACCGGCAGAGCGGGAGATCTAACAGGAACTGTGTTTGAAGTGCAGGGCGACCACAGAGACTCTTGGTTCTATCTCGTGAGGAACGGTGAAAGACAGCAGTTGCGTTCAGCTCGAATGTGTCCGAGAGTGAATGCAGTTTGGTGCGAACCTTACACCCTTCGTGTAATTTTTCCAGATATCTGTAACGTGATCTCTTCTATCCCGGGTCAGGCAAACGCAGCATTGAGGGCCCAGCCTAACCTGCTCCTGTCATGGATGTCTCCCATGGGAAATCACAAAGCTTGTAAGCAGCACTAATGCTACAGTTTCCCACGGATACTACAGGGGCTAAACCGGGCTGAAACTCTCCGAGAGGTCGGCGACGAGTCATGTTTCTGACACCGGGGTGCAGATATTGGCCCGGTGTGAACAGGCTGGAAGATCTACTTTTAGCGGGAGCGTGATTTTTCTACATTTACAGTTTGACATTTTGTCCAAAAAAAAAAGCGGCAACATGCTAAATCCCTGCTCCTTTCACAAGCTCCTGACAGTAGAACAAGGCCTCCGCTAATCCATTTAATATGAGAGGATCAGACCGGTTGGACCCACCACAAGGGATAAACTGCTGCTCTGCGGGGTGGAAGCTGCTCTGGAGCTGCGCCAGAACTGGTGCCAGGGAATAATCCCGGTATCAAAATGAGCGGATTCCCTCAGCTGACCAGGTCGGACGGTCTGGGAAGAAGGTGCATGTTTACATGCGTGTCTGTAACTACAGTGGATTTTCTGGTGGGTTGAAATACGCCATGTGGCAACTCCTGCTTAGCCTCCATAGCCTTTAATCCCGCTATCCTTTAATATTGTCATTTAACGCCAGTTTTAATTGCAATTAACGGATCACGAAAATACATAACAGCTTTCAGAGATAAAAAAAAAAGGCAACATCTGCATTCATAAACCAAAAAGGACGGGAAAAACATCTGCTCCTTTTTTTTTTTATCCTCATTGTCGCATGTTCAGTCACTTAACAGAATGTCTTTGATAATTAGGGAGCATTTACCACATTATCTCTGGCTGTTTTCAAGTAATAAACTCTCCTTCACTCACATCTGGGTTTCATTGCCATGCCTCCTTAATTCGTCAGGCCTCTCCTCTCGCTGTATATCACCCTGCTCCCCGCGGAGCTCCCTCCCAGTAAACAATAAGCTCCTATTGAACTTTGCCACAAAAACATGAACGAAAATCCAAATGAGTCACAAAAACAACAAGTGAAAGGTTGAAAAACGAGGCGGCAATTAACCTCGATCCTCTGAAAATGATTAATCCTGCCGGTTGCTAATGGACAAACATTAAAAATCCTGAACAGATACAGATGGAGTGAGTTGCAGACATGATCGACCTTGACATTTTTTTTTAAGCCATCTGTCATTGTTCACAGGATGAGAGGAGAACATTGCGTTAAAGCATCTCGGAATCATTCAGGCCTCTCCTGACGGGGAATGTCTGCAGTGGTTGTGTTTTCGGGATGCCACAAAGCCCAGAGGAGCGGGAAGTGAGGAGGTTTCTAAAACAGATCCAGTGACATCACGCTCTGAAGTGAGAGACCCAGAGGACTCTTTTCACCTGTGGTCACAGGGCCGCCAGGATCAACAAAGGGGCTATTAATGATCAAGGTAGTACAAAAAAAATTGTCATAAAAGTGTCATAGCCCATACACGTATACACATATACAGTATAATCGTAGATATGTTTGTGGTATACAGCTTAGTGAGACGGCAGCCGAGCAAAAGGTGACTGTTCAAGATGGCGTTTATACATTTGTAGGCACAAAGACACTGGATGTTCTTAATCAGGCGTTGGGAGAATTCACAGCTTGCTTTCACAGAACGAGAAAAAAAAACTCTCTGCTTTATTTCTGAAAATGTTTGGGCTTTTTCTACTGTGAGCTGCATATGAAGTGATTTCTACAAGGCTTGCGTACCTGTCGGGGATCAGGGGGCATCGGGATTTAAACCAGGGACCTCTTTATCTGCAGTCTACCACTGAGCTATACCCCCTTAAGAGTTAAAAACACTAAAGGAAGTAAATGATCCACTGGCACATGAACACATCGGGACACTTTCCAGCTGTGTTTTTGGCAAAAAAACCACATACTTTTGTTGAGAGGTTGGGACAATCGGCAGCTGAAAACTTTTTTGAATACACTTTTTTTTTTTTTTTTTTTTTTACTAATTCCAGCTGTTAATGTGTCGAACAAAAACCGGTAAGCAAAAACTGATCTTTTCCCAACATCAGAACAGTGGTTTTTGTGTCTAAACCTAAACCGATTCTGATGAGTTATTTTCTTTTTTATCGAAAGGTTAATTGGGGATCCAGATTTAAGCAGGAGACCTCTTGATCTGCAGTCAAATGCTGAGCTATATCACCCATGAAGTAGTAGTGACAGAGGTAAAAGAATGACTCATAGATTTGTTACATTTGCACTTAATAACTATCATATATGGCTTTTTCAAGCATGAAAGCACTGGATATTTATAGCAGCACAGAACCAGATAAGCCAAAACACAACATAACGAAATAACAGTAGCTAAGAGGTATTTGTGCCTAAACCTAACTAGACCACACAAATATTGAACTTTATGAGCATAACTGTTTTTCTTTGTAACTTACCAGTATGCAGCTCTTCATTCATACACTTGCTTTGTGTTTATTTTAACAACACGACAGCTTACAATTAGTTTTGCTCACAGAGTTCATCTCTGCGAGCCTAAAGGGTCAGGGGGCATCCGGAATTGAACCAGAGACCTCTTGATCTGCAGTCAAATGCTCTACCACTGAGCTATACCCCCTCATGATGCCATGCAGATGAAGAAGAGAGAAAACTTTCATAATTTCTATAACTCACGCCAGAGCAGTACACATACTCTGCATAAGCTCGGGGGTGGTGTGGTGGAACACAGCTGCCAAATGAAAGACAACTGTTCGACATGCCGTTTCAACATTTGTATGTTTGAGATCACTGGATATTTTTAACGAGACTTTGGGACAATTTCCAGCTGTGTTTGTACTGACTGATAAGGTAAAAGAACACATGAGGTTCTGCTAACGCTGTGACAAAAGGTGACCAGTACAACACGGTTGGAGTTTCAGCATGCATATTCTTAACTTATCCACTGTTTAGGTGCATATTTCACAACAATGCAGCTCAATAATTCTGGCATATCAATAGCTTTCAATACAAGTCATATATCTGTGACTCTAAAGGTCAGGGGGCATCCGGATTTGAACCGGAGACCTCTTGATCTGCAGTCAAATGCTTTACCACTGAGCTATACCCCCACGGTTGGGCAGTAAAAGAGGTGATAACATCACTTACAAATATTTTAAGTTTGCACACATGATATCTATCATAGATGGTGAGATAAGCTTTGTAAGCATGAAAACACTGGATATTTTTAACATGACCTCAGGACAATTTACAGCTGTGACAGATCCAGATAAGCCAAAACATGATGTAATAACATGACAGCAAGCAAGTGGCATTTGTGCCTCAACCCTAACCAGAACACACAACTTCTCAACTGTATGAGCCTGTGAATCCTTAATTTGTGCACTTATTTCTTGTACATTTTCACAATGCAGTTTAACAACTTTTGCTCATGGATTCTTTTCATCCCTGCGAATCTAAAGGTCAGGGGGCATCCGGAATTGAACCAGAGACCTCTTGATCTGCAGTCAAATGCTCTACCACTGAGCTATACCCCCTCATAACTACATGGGAAAAAATGAAGTTGAATAAGGAACAGATCCTCCACAGAAACCCGTTTTATCCAAAAGGGGATGTAAAGAGCTGGTGATCGTCCTTTTGTGCTGAACTTCTTTATTTCAGACAGTCATTTCCATTGTGGCTGTTACCACTAACCCCTAAAATGTCTGCAGCCATTCAGATCTCCTTCGGGACAAAAAAAAATAAAAAAAAATGACACAATGCGTGTGACACCCACATAACACTCCGCGAGTGAAACCTCAGCAGTTTCCCACCGGAGCCGGAGCTCCGCTCTGCCTGCCGTCCCGTGACAGTCTGACACATCAGACTGCCCTGTCATTTTCACAGTATCAGATCCCACAGCCCTATTCTTCCACCATAATACACACACACAAACACAGATCATATCTCTGCACCTCTTCATGTTTCACAACATAAAGCCCGGCCTGTAACTCCGGTCGGAAAAGACACAACACACAGCCACTCTCCCCCATCGTACGTCTGGAGTTGTGAGGCCGCAGAGACCAGACTAGACTCGAGTCCTCCTAATTTAATATGCCGATCATTTGATGTTCCCAGAACAACAAGGGCCGGCACAAAGAGAGAGTGCTGGGAAGCATTAGGCTGACGGAGTGGAAGTAGGGCAGACCAGGGGGTGACGAGCAGGTCTGAACAGTTATGCAAATGGCTTGTGTTCGCCTGGTTATGGAGAAGAAAGTGAAAAAGGGGAACAATTATGACGGGAGGAGGGGGGGCGCGCTTTAAAATAGGACATCAACCACCGGCCGCGAGTTTCCTGTTTTCATTGGATCTGCAGAGTCGTGTTTTTTTCTCCTCGGCGGCGGAGATTGTCCCTCGCCTCAGTGCGCCGAGCTCGTTTATTTAGCCAAGAAATTTAGAGTAAACTTCGCCGCTACTGATACATCCTCCGACTCCCACATGGTTGTTTTACATTTAGAACAAACTCTTTACATGTCATGTCCTGTGATAACAGAGGAAAACAAAGCCGTACTAGAGTAATAGTAAAAAGTAATTTAAAGATATATTTGCATGTATGTATATTAACTGTATACTATAGGAACTGACCAATCCAAAGTCCCGCCCCCCCACTTAGTTACTGCTGCTGGTTTGGACCAGCCTGACAAAAAGAAACATGGCGATGCTGGTCCCGTCAGGCCCGTAAGATCATTTCTGGCAGTCAGGTGATATAACATCAACCCCAGCAGCACATATATATCTTGCAGACTTTGGCAAGAATCTCACTGGCAAGATGTCGAGTGTTTTACAAAGAAGTCCCTCAAGGCTGAGTGCTGATTATGCGCAGTGCCTTGTCAATGGCTCACACATTTCATGCATCTCGATGAGAAAAGGGGCACGACAAACTATTTAAAGCACCTCAATGGCTCCTGTGTCTCCTCTTTGTCTGCTGGACCTCCCATTGTTCATCCCAGCAAGGTACCTATACAGTCGAAACAGACAAAGGGACACTGTGCACTGGTCGGGAAAAAAATGATCGTTTAACCCGACACAAGGGGCCTTTTCATAGGCTTACTTTGGGACATGCAACCATCGACCTCCTGGCTCTTAAATTTACATTCTGATATGGGAATAACTCAAAGTTGTCAACAGCTTTTAGAGGTCCCTGGAGCTCAGTGAGCGCTTGGTGGAAATATAAACCTGAGGGGTCTCCAGTGAATATCCAGTTTCCAGCAACAATACGTGTTTTTGGTACAGTGTGGAGAGACGTCCGTGCTGTTGTGAAACAAAGACAAATATCCATCTGACTTAACGAGGCTGCCGTTTCTGACCAGATGATCTTTATAGCTCCGGTTTATTGAATGGAGGAAAATTATGTTCGACATGTCCGGGCATGCCAGGATGTAACCTGACACTCCTGAGCTCCTGGTTGATCATTTACAGTTGGAGAATCAGGTCTGCATTCATTCAGCTTGGAGAGTTTTTAAGCGAACCAAAAGCAGGATTTTGTTTTCCACGCAGCTCTGCGTGTACGTGAATCAGCCCCGAAATCCATTCAGTCATACGTGATTCCTACAGTCTCTGTGTGAGGTGTTTTGGGATGTTGTTTCCTTTATCTCAGCTAAGAATAATGATCTCATTCCCTGTTTCCTCGGCTCGTTGCGTTCACCTGAAGGAGCTCGATCCAGGCCGATGGGAACTCTCCCTGCAGATCAATAAGAGCGGGTCATATTTATTTGTCTCTGGAAGCAGCCGAAGCGTTCTCAGCCGCGGTCCTCGGAGAGCCTCCTCTAAAGTTGCATGCGGAGGGGGAAACTGAAGCCGAGTTCTGAGGAGGACGCCCCGGTTCCCCCGGCTCTCACTTCTGGTGTGACCTGTAATCCCATCAGAGCTAGTGTGTCCATACTGGGAAAATAAACAGAGCTGAAGAGCGATCCCGTCGCCCAGCTCCCACTGATCTTCACAGGGCAGAGCCATTTATACGTAATTATAGCTCTTGTATACATGTAGGCTGAGGCATTTAATACGAGACACGCAGGAAGAATCCATCACGTTTGACTGACCACAAATAAACAAGGCGTCTGATGAGTTTTAACTCTGAAACAGTGAATGCTGGGAAGTCTGCTGACATGCTCATCTTGGTTTTTTAAAGACTCAGACCATTTTTACACCAAAAGCAGTGCATATTTTTATGTGAGTAAAAAATAGGTAATTAACTTCCTTCACATTGCCAGCTGTTAAGTTTGTGACAGTATTTTATGGCGGTTTCTATTTTCTACTTTTAATTTCAGTCTCTCTTGCAAATTCAGTGCCGACTGAACAGAACCCGAGGCCAGTGATAATGTTTTTGGAAGTTACTTTTTTTCTATGTTGTACTTCAATCTTTCTTTCAAACTCAACACCAAAAGAACAACGTTGCTCGAACAGGGACGAATAGAAAACGATTTGCATCCGAGCGTCCTTAACTTAAAAACATGAGCGTTTCCGCACAGATGTCACGTCTCCATCAGAGGAAAGTGACGAAGCTGGAACTGATGAATATGAAAAAAACGTCATGTTACCCGGGAACGAATGCGGATTGTTCCCTTTCCAACTGAAGACAAAAGCCATATGTCAATTAGTGTTAGTGGCTTTTTCTGACCAATGTGCCGGGGGTGTTTATTTAATGAGTTGCGTGGACTCAACTCCACATTAGAAGTTGAAATTACTGACTTAGTTATATTAAGTATGTTCCTGCAGTATGATTTTACAGTGCAGTTCATTTGCTCTTTACATTTGGAAAGGGGCCCTGAAACATTCATACCCTATGAGATATGGAAATACGTTGTTTGTTTCGATATATTCGTTTCGTTTGTTATAGTTTCGGAAGTCACTTTTGTCTCCGTGACACCTGTTGAACAAAAACAACCACAGCACATTATAACCAATTACAATCAAAGACAGCAAAGTGCTTCAACATCACCATCAAGATATCACAAGGATTAGTTCGACCGAGCTACACTGAGAAAAACGTCTTTGAGAATATGATCCAAGAGAGTTCAGTTTGCGGGAGGTCTCATGTGGACTCATCCTCCACAGCAGCATCTCAGATCAGAATGTGACAGGCTGGAATTCAGCGCACACATATTTGAATCAGCGACTAATAAACAAGAGCTTCAAACGCTCCGAGGAACCATCCGGAGGAATGTCAGACGGACTGGAACATGAAAATAAAAAGCCAAAGATGTGGCTTTGAGTTAATGTCTTCCATGCTGCGTTGGATCCATATGCAGGGTATCGAGTTATAGCTGGTCGCGCACATGTGTTTCCGCTTTGTCGTGTATCAAAGAATGAAAAGAGACACTTGATGTTTTCTTCTGGAGGGTCGCGGCACTGTTTACCTGCCATGCAACATATATAATCAGCTTTGTATAGGCAGGGTCTATAAATAGCAGATCCCCCAACATGCTGATACCATCAGCGGTTAAAATCAAGCCCACTGCGGTGTTTATTTGTGGGTTTGTGGCCGCTGTGGTGAGGAAGTGGGCTCGTCTGAAGAAACCGGGTTTAATCTCACTGGTATTCAGAAGTAGTGTTCGGAGGAGGAGGTTTGGGGGGGGGAGCACAAGATGAAGTGGAGCTGTGTTCAAAAGGGACAAGAAAGTGTTTTTCTATCGGTGTCAGAGTAGCGAGCAAAAGGCTGAAGCGAGGGGGAGGCCGGAGCTAATACGGCTGCAGAACTTTTAACAACCGACATTGTTTCCACGAGTCCAAAGGAGCAAAGAGAGTTTCCGAGGTGGGACGAATGCCCCGCAAGCCCGGCAGAAAGAGGCGGGTGATCGGAGAAGAATGGGGGCCACGGAGACGGCCCCCTCTGCCTGGTTTCTGCTGCTTGCTTTTTAGACGCCTTTTCTGCGCACACTTTTTAAAAGGTGAATAAAAGAGCTTGTCAGGAGCGACAAAGCAGAGAGGTAACTCATGTCCCGTGTGCCAGAGCTAAAACAAAGAAACACCTGCAGTGGAAAATGAGTTTCTCTCTTGTGAAACGGCTCTCCGACTAGTCCAACTGCAAGTAAAGACAGACGAGTTAAAGAATCAGTTCACGCAAAAAAATGAAAGTGTCGCTCTTTATCTGCTCACCATGGTGCTGATGGAAAGTCGGCGAAGATTCAAAGTCCACAAAACATTTCTGGAGCATCACAGCGATTCTCCTAAACAACCGGTGCTGGGGTACCGCGCTACAAACTAAGAAGTAACAGTAATCTGTTATTTTAAGCAGTAACAGAGTAATGTAATTACATTTTTATGTAATCTATTACAAGTCTCGTCTAGTTCAGTTGTTTTGTTGCGAAACTCCAGGAAACGTTTTGCGACTTCGAAACCTCACCTGAGTTTCCAACAGCATGAGGGTGAGAAGATAATGATTAATTTTGGGGGGAACTGCTCCTTTAACTCCTCTGTCTTTACTTGTATTTGCACTAGTCAGATAATAGTTTGAAAAATCTATTTCCACTGCAGGTGTTTCATTCTTTTTAATCCTGGGGTTGTTTTCGTGGAATTTTGACACGAGGCGAGAAGATAAAGAATTCATTTTTTTGGGCAAACGTTTCCTTCAACTGGAGATGCGGCATTGTAAATGTGGGGCGTGACTCAGACTTTGCCTCAAACAATGTTGACTTTTTGGGGAGTTTATCACAAAGGTGACCTCACACAATATCTGGAGCGAGACTTGTGTTTTCAGCTGCCTTTGTACAAAACAAAGAGATTTAACCTCACACTGTGGTTGTCGTTCAAAGTCCCTCAGATTATATTTAACCAGACATTTGTTTGATTCCGAACCGTCTAAATCTGGTAGGTTCCTGCGAGTCATGGGGGCGGTGGGGGCCTCATTGTGGCTCCACCAGCTGCGTGTGTTTCGGTGAGCGGCCCGGCAGCAGACGGCACTCGGTCTGCCAGAGCCAGAATTTGAATAACAAGTGTTCAGGAATGGGACAACTGTTTAGATTCCTCACAAGGTCAGCGAGGAACAATAGGGGCTGTTTTTTTCTTCTTCTTTCTGGCGAGCACAGAGCTCACAGTCGGCTGAGTCCCATACGGCTTCACAGGCTCCTGCAAATGTGGATCTCAGAGTGTGTTTGTGATGCAGGTGCGGCTTTAACACACCTTTTTCCTGCCGTATTGTTTCCCCTGGGTCAATCTTTTACTCACACTATCTCTAAAAGCCACACTCAACTTCGTGTAGGTGACACAGAGAGTTGTGACCACGCCTCTTTGCTGCGTCACCGGCCGGCATGCTGCGTTCAAGGACCTCCCATGAGGCGTGGCCAGCACGGAAGCTTATAAATGCCCCTTCTTTTCTATTCATCCATATGTGATTGAGCCATGCACCCTGACGGACGAGTCGTTTAAAACAAAACAAAAACCACCATATGGACTTTGCTTTGGAGTTTCGTCGCGCCGCTTCATAGTTTTTAGTCTTTTTTTTTTTTTTGGGGTTTAATCATGTTGAAGAATAATGGAAAGAAGGCAGCCGTCACTGTAGCCAGCACAGCCTGCGTCTGCCTGCTGCTGCTGCTGGTCGCCGTGCAGCAGCAGCAGCATCACCGCGCTCAGCTGGACGCGGAGCCGAGCGCGGAGCAGGACGCAGGGACGCGCGCTCTGCTCCGGGAGGAGGACGCGCCGGCGAAGAGCGGCTTCTCCGCCTACTTCACCAAGCTGACCCGCGGCCGCAGGGAGGTGGAGAGGCCCGCGCGCTCCCCCGCGTCCTCCGCCGACCCGCCCCCGGCCGAGGACATCGGCGCGGGTGACATCTTCATCGCCGTGAAGACCACCAAGAAGTTCCACCAGTCCCGGCTGAACCTGCTGCTGGACACGTGGATCTCCAGAAACATGCAGCAGGTAAAGGACCAGTGCAAACGTTTTAACATCTTGAGATCTGTCATGTTTTGTGCGCAGGGAACTGTTGATCTGAGGGAATGGTGAGGAGGTGATGTGTGTTTCATGGCTGCATTGTTTGCTCCCCCCTGACTCGCTGCTGAGTTCCTCCAGCTCTGTCACTTTTTATTCTCCTCTGAGTGATGTCCCTGAGAAACGGAGGGGAGCAGTTTCAGCTCTCCCTCTTCTCCCTCCCCTCTCTCTCTCTCTCCCCACTCTCTATTATCCCTCCTCCTCTTTGGGTGTCCCTGTGAATGCCCCTGGTGCAATGGATGCTTCACAGCACCAAGCTCCAGCGCTGTCCCCCTTCCAGGACTAACAAAGCGTCTTTCTGAAGGGGGAAGAAAAGCTTTCCCAGCCCCTTGTCTCCCCTCTCTCCATGGGAACGTGGGAGCCGAGTCTGGGTCAAGCTTTGCTGGAGGGATGGGAAAACCGGGGGGCTTCGTTAAGGGGATGCTTTGGTGTTGGGGGGGGGGACAAAGGGGTGCATCTATAGGCAAGTTTGCGCCGGGGAAGCGAGCTGCACAAAGACGCGCTCGGCTGTAGTCAAAGTGATTTTATCCTGCACCCAGAGGCGTCACATGTGCTTCTTTCTGAAGTCTTTTTAATTTGCCTCGGGCGCTGTCACGCACAAGGTTCCCTCTCTTTCATCTGGTGCACCTCTAAAGTTTCCTCTCTCTGGAGGATAATCCCAGGCCGTCAGTCAGGGACGGATCAGACAGAGTCACCTGCAACATCTGCTGCACGGCGCACAGGTTGATGGTAGTTAGTTAGTTAGTTAGATAGTTAACCCACCCTGACAGAGCCAACAGCAGGGCAGGGAGGCAGCTGGCGGGGGGGGTGGGACAGACTGAGCCCACAATGCAAGAGGGAGTTCCTGCAGGAAAGGGTGACAGGTGGTCAGGAGAGGGTAACAAAGGACGGCCTTAATGCCAGCCATATGATGCTCCCGGTTCCCACAATGTACATATGGCGCATCCTCTGTGCTCAGGTTTGATTCTCACGCTCAGCTGACGAAACATCTGCCGAGTTTGGAATCGCTTTTAGAGACGCGAGGGAGAAAAAGTGTTGTCCCTGCGAAGACTCTGTGGTTCTTGCGAGATCCCCCTTTCTCTCGCATGCAGACGGAGCTGCCGCTATCTGCTGCTGTTTACATGAGAAGAGGGGAGGGAAGATTATCTCAGCGATAGCCGTGTTGACACAATAGCGCCTGTGGCCTTCTTAATCTTTGAGCCCATTCAGAGAGTAAACAGCATTCATGTGAAAAGATCTCCTCTGCGGCGAGAACCAAACAGACAGACCCAAGTCATTGTAGAACTTTTTTTTTTTTAAATCCAGCACCTCTTCCCCTCGACAACAGAGCTTAACTGTAAAACAAAAGGCAAACGAAATTGAACTTCTCGTTCCAGAGCGTCGATCGGCCACAAATTGATCTCCGAATCTGGCAGGTAGCAGCTGCCTCCACCAGAGCGTGAATTCATGTTGCAGCTGGCACCTCCATCTTCGTGGTGTGCCATGCATTCCTCTCTTAAGAGTATGATAATTAGCCAGCAACCCAACAAAGAGCGCTTTTTAGCGTTTCGAGAAGAGAAAAACACTTGGCCGAGTGGTCGAGTTAATCAGAGGGATTCAGAAGCCCGGGGTCGGAAGAAATCTGTGCCTGCTCTTCATCTTTTTTTACTGTCGGCGCTGCGGCCACTCGAGCACTCTGATGTCCAAATCATTTGTCCTGATAGAAAAATGCTTTGAATTTCTTGGACAGAGGGGGGAAGTGTTTGATGGAGGGAGGGGAGCGATGCCCTTCCTTCCCGTGGAGCTGGAGACAGCCAGCCAGGCACCACGTTCGGCTCAGACAGGGCCGTGCCAGGCCTTCCTGTGGTCAGGAGCCCCCCCTCCTCCTCCTCCTCCTCCACCCTTTCGCCTCTTATCTCTGGCTCCAACTCTTTCTTTCTTTTTCGGCAGGAATTAGTATTCACCGAAAGTAACTGTTCTTTTAAGTTTCAGTTAAGAAACAAAGGCGGACTTTCCCGGGAGGTTTCTCTTTAGTTAACTCCTGCAGCTGTATGCAAATGCTGGCAAACATATTTCGAATTTACCCAGTGGAGACTTTACCCAGCATGAAAACTCACAGCATTGTTCTATTCAAGAGGCTCTGGTTGGAAGGGGAGGGGAGGGGGGGGGGCAGGATAGAGGGTGAAGTGGGGGTGAATGGCCACACATGGTTTTCGATTTACTAATCAGCAGTGAGACCCTCCACCTCCTCCTCCTCCTCCTCCTCCTCTCTCCTCCCTCCCTCCCTCCCTCCCTCTGTCAGTGCCCTGGCAGCTCTGGCAGCTGCCTCGGTGATTAGGCTGTCTATTCAACGGGCTTTTAAAGCAAACAGCGCCAGCCTCTGATCCCTTCGCCGGCGCAAAACCACCACCCTTCCTTAAACAAATACAAGCATCGAGCTGCATCTGCTGGGAGTTTGCTCCACAAATAAAAAGTTAGAAAGAAAGAAAAGCGTAAAAAAAGAAAAAGAAAAGAGTGGGCCCGGCGGCGACCGCGGTGAGCTTCTGTCATCGAGGGGCTGAGGCCCCTCAGGACCGGGCGTGTAGAGACACGTGGCGCAGATAAGGTCGCGTGATGCTCGGCAGGTGCTGCCTCACCTGAGGTGAAGAGTAAACAGGCCACTGGCGGTTACAAAGCTCAGCGCCGGCGGCCTTTTCATCGTCACCATTCAGCAGCTTGCACCTGCTCGGTCTAATCTGCCCCCCCGCTCCCTTTTGAAAGTGTGTTTTCCCGTCTCTTTGTTGTTAACTCCTTTTTATGAGTAGCTGCTACATTTAACAGGCGCCTGCAGGCTCGTGGTTCAATCCTCGAGTCTGTCAGTCATGCACACACACACACACACACACACAGAGGATTGTGTTGCTTGGTTTGTCAGACCTGTTTGCTGCGGTTGAAGCCCGGCAGCAGGTCCGGCAGAGCGATGGGGGCTCAGCCGGGGGATGGGGCGCATGAATGGGGTGTGCGTGGGGGCGGACAGTCTGCCTCCTGCTTTGTTCTATGTCTGGGATGCTTCGGGACGGCTGCATAGTTGCCATGGAGAGAGTGAAACGCGGGGACAAAAGGGCTTTATTAGAGCCGGGGGTTGTTTAACTCGACGTGTTTTCCACTGCATAAAAGGCACGTCGATTGATGCTAATCGCACCGGGCCGGGTGCGAGGGGAGGAAGGACTTTGGACGTCACTGTTGAACGCGATCGCGTGATCGCGCCACATGATCGCCCCGAAGTCGCCTTGATTTTACGGATGTACAGAGCAAGTGCACTCATCTGTGTTGTCTCTTTGTTTCGTTCACAGACGTACATCTTCACAGACGGAGAGGACGAGGAGCTGAAAAAGAAAATCGGTGAGTTTTCATGAGGGGGGACTTCACGTCGGGGAACAGAGAGGCGCTTTGAGAAGCTGCATCAGATGTCTCACTCAACGACGATGAACATTCTGCTTCGAGCTTTTTTCCCCTTTCTGTGAAGTGCACAGAGCCTCCACTGACGGTGCTAAATATATTTCTTTTATCATCGCCACAGGGAGTCATGCAATCAACACCAACTGCTCCGCAGCTCATAGCCGACAAGCTCTGTCTTGCAAGATGGCGGTGGAGTACGACAAGTTCATCGAGTCGGGGAAAAAGTAAGAATCACAGACGCTTGACTTTTTTATCTTGAATGCTGATTTCTTCGTTAGTCTGGATCTAATGAGTCGTTGTCTGCTGCGCAGGTGGTTCTGTCACGTCGACGACGACAACTACGTGAATGTTCGGACTCTGGTGAAGCTCCTGTCCCAGTACCCCCACACCCAGGACATGTACCTCGGTAAACCCAGTCTGGACCGGCCCATCGAGGCCACAGAGAGGCTGGGCGACAATAAGATGGTACGCAAGAGATTCTTACCTTTGGTGTCGGATCACTTACTCTTGTCAGATCGTCCTGTGCTGACAAACTTTCTTCTGTGTCCTTGTAGAAACCAGTCAACTTCTGGTTCGCGACCGGAGGAGCAGGCTTCTGTGTGAGCCGGGGCCTGGCGCTGAAGATGAGCCCGTGGGCCAGGTGAGACATGGCAGAACATGGGAGACATACTTGCTTGCTTTTCAAAATAAAAGTGGGTTCAGTCTCAAGAACAATCAGCTCTTAACCCGATGTCTGTTGTTTCGTCACCTCCAGCGGCGGTCACTTCATGAACACGGCAGAGAAGATCCGCCTGCCCGACGACTGCACCATCGGCTACATCATCGAGTCGGTTCTGGGGGTTCCTCTGACCCGCAGCAACCTGTTCCACTCCCACCTGGAGAACCTGCAACAGGTGTCAAGATCTGAGATTCACAAGCAGGTGAGAGGCTCGTCTCTTTGTCCCCAGAATGAAGACATTAACCGGGTGTTTTGTTTTTTTGCCGTGATGCTCATGTTGTCTGTATTTTATCCTCCAGATCACTCTCAGTTATGGGATGTTTGAAAACAAGAGCAACATCATCAATCTGAAAGGGGCTTTTCCTGTGGAGGAGGATCCATCAAGGTGAGAGACCGTTCTGTGTTTAATGGGCAACTCCACCAGTTTTTACACGTCAAAGTCTGTTTGCAGGCGGAAAAAAGTAGCATGAAGCCTTTTGTGTCTTGCCGCGCATTCTTCTTCCTTTTCAAAACCTGCTGCCTACGTCACCCACAATGCAACCTGGCCAATTTGTGACATCGCAGGGGGGATTTTATCCGATTACATGCAGCTTCCTCTAGGGCCACAAAAGGCTTTACACTACTTTCTTCACATACTCAGTAGTTCTCCTCAAGATCTATAAACTTCGCTTTGAAATTGGCGGAGTGACCCTTTAATGAAGTCTCACAGGTTTAATCTCAGTTTTAAGACTTTTCAGCAAATCTAACTGGAACCCTCTCTCTTCTCTGTCTTCCAGGTTCAAGTCTGTGCACTGTCTCCTGTACCCAGACACCCCCTGGTGTCCCCCCCAGGTTGCCTTCTAGGGCGACCGCTCCTTTCTCATCCTCGTCCCCGTCCTGCCTCGGTATCTGAAAGGCTCGTGGGGACCAGTGTTTGGTATCAGACCGCGCCGCTGCTGTATTTGCAGTCGTCTGCGGTCTTTAATAGTTTTACTGGGCTGCTGTGCGGCCCGCCTTGGGACTATATTCCTTCCCGTTCCGGAGCCCGGACCTCGTCTCCGGGCTCTCGGCAGGAAGTAGCTTTCAGCGTTAAGCTTTGCAGGCAATCAGTTGAGCTTTGTGATGTATATGTTGCTTGTAAATGTATCTGCAATTCTCATAGAATGTATTGTCATATATTCAAGCCTTTTATGCCAGCTTTTACATTAACATTTATTTTGTTTTTCCTCGCGATTTTAAAAAAGACGGTCTTCGTGCGTAGGCTTCTCTCACATTATAATTGGCGATTTTTTTTTCTTCTTGTTTCACTCCGATGACTCCGGACAAACGCTCTAATATGAAGATTGTTGTTGTGCTTTTGAGTTAACAGTGTTATTTTTCTTCCCACAAAGCTGAGCTGGCAGTAGGCAGACCTCCAAATGCATCTGAAGTATATCAGGACGAAGCACTTTTTGATAATTTTCTTAGCGAACTGACCTAATTTACGTCCTTTAACGACATGCTTCAGATTTGTGTCCAAGCTTAACGAAAAAAATGAATGAATAACCCCTCAAAATCTCTAAGTATCTATTCAAGTTTTATGTATTTAATAAGACTCCTTGCATTTGTCACAATCAGGGAAGAATAACGAGTGGAAGAGATTTTGATTTGAGGGGGTTGCAATCAGCTTTGAAAAGTGTATTTTTCTTTTGTTTTTATATATATATAATTGCACAGCTGAGTTTCAAAATGAGCTGGTATTTGCTCCTGGAAAGACGCTCACCTCAGGAGGCTCGACAGCCAGCGAATTCAGCGACTATTGTCTCGAATGTAAGCCAGTTGGCATCTAAAATAATAACCACATGTGTAATCTGAGCCACAGTCTATAATAGTTTGCACAAAAAGACTGATGTGCCTCCTGTTATTGCAAAAACTCATGTTCTTTATTTACACACAACACACCGGCTGCTAACTGTCGAGGCCTGTGAGGTGAGAACTTAACGAGAGCAACGTCAGTGTTTTCCACATGGAGGCGTCTGTTCCCTCTGTGTCCTCTCTCGCCCATATTGGGTGACGCTGTACATCTTGATGACAGTATTGTGTACTGTGTTTAAACTAGTAGCGACGGTATAATGTGTAGAATGTAATTTCGTGGTTTACGTACGCTTTTAATGACCTGGACATGATTTTTTTTTTTTGTATTGTACTGCTTTGAACTGTGTTACATGACTGTGGTGTTTTATTATTCTCCAGTATCTGGAGGGTCTGAGCAGTTCATTCCCAATACTGGCTTCTCAGGGATTATGAGCTGATCCTGGTATTAACTACCATGGGACCCACGGTGGGACCTAAAAACTTTGAATAAAAGTGCATAACCACTGAGAAACATTACACGCTTTGTCATGTTTTTTATTTGCCCGTCTTCTACCTTTCATGTTATAAATAATTACTTTTTCAACCTTATTTTCAGTGTTAAGAGACACTGCACAACCAGATTACATGTTGCAATGTTGTAAAAAAGTACCCGAGAGTCATCGTGGAGAAAAAGTCCAATTGCTGTGTTAAAATGGTGCTCTAGTGAAACTCTAGTGATATTAAATCAAGCCTATGTAAGTATCAAAAGACATTTTCCAGCATTGAATGTAGTTCAAACTTTAGTAGTACATAGTAGTGGTACATACTGTATAGTATACTGTGGGGAAACCAATTATCTGATCCGATATTCATTCATTGGGGCAGCTGTAGTGGGTGGAGGGTGGACTAGTGATCGGGAGGTCGCTGGTTCGAATCCCGGCTCCCCTAAGGTGGAACTGAGCTACATGTTGAAATATCCTTGAGCAAGATGCTGAACCCCAAAATTGCTCCTGATGTGCATTTGGCACCTTGTCTGGCAGCCTCTGCCATCAGTAAGGGTCCTGCTATGAGCTGGCGACTTATCCAGGGTGTAACCTGGCCTTCGCCCATAGATAACTGGATCTGGCCCCAGTAACCCCTCTGAAAGAAGGGGGAGAAAACATCCCAACAACCCTCATGGAAAAGCGGTAGAGAACGGATATTCATTTGTTGTTTTGATTATTTAAACCAGTCTTGTTTTTTGTTTTTTCATCTAAAAGCTGATCAAATAAATTGATTTGGTTCTGATGTAGCATGTAATCTGCATGTAATCAGTAACTTAAGTTATTAAACGAATCAAGTATAAAGTTGCAGAAAATGGAACGTACAAGTACCTCAAAATTGCACTACATGAGTAAATGTACTAAGTCACATTTCATCCTGGGTTGTTGCAGTGGGTCTTTGACTTGGATCTAATTTCGTGCTATTTTGTATTTTACTTGAGTGTTTTTTTTAAGCTATTTTATACTTTTACTTCACAAATATGTAAATATTTTGCAAATATTTAACTTTTTTTTTTAGGTTACTGGTAACTGACTCCACCACACGTCAGTGGGAGTTACAGTACTTTTTACTTTGCAATTTGTATGAAGGTTTTAGTTACTACTAGTTAGCTTTCGTACAATAACACAGCCACATTTGATGAATGTGAAGCTACAGCCAGTAGTGGTGGCAGCTAACTTAGCTTAGCATGAGGACTGTAAAGAGGGGAGCAGCCGGTTCAGCTCTGTTCAGAGGTAGTAAAACAATAAAGTGTAACATCGACGGTTATCAGTTTACACTCCTCTGTTCTGACACGGAAAAACACTGAATACTTGTCATTTTTCTAATTGCTATCCTAAATTCCAGTTTAAAAAAAAAAGATGTTATTAGTCTGAAAGCATGCTTGGCTGAACTCTAGCAGACCCAGAGCTGAAGATCCATCACCAAAGCCTCGCATGGGAGACAAATTACTCGGAGCAAACATCCCCACCACAAACCATAATCACGGCTTTGCCTTCCAGAGATGTATA
>CAEMYA010000126.1:4508947-4557739 GCA_903131615.1 Diplodus sargus
AGTGAAAGCACATTTGTTTTTGTTTTTTTCTCATTTTAAGTCAAGTGACATGTCGGAGGAGAGCAGAGGAAGGTGAAGTTATGACTGACGGACTGGATGAGCGCTCGGTGGAGTCCAGTGTGGTCTACTGTGCAGGAGGGTTGTTGGGATCAGGTCGGCTGTTGGGATCGGGTCGGCTGTTGGCCAGGTACTTGGCCCGCATGCTGGAGGTGTACTGTGGAAGAGAAACAGAGAATGACACACAGAAGAACATGAATCATGACTTCACCGTTCAAAGCAAAAACAACTCAACTTAAAAAAAAAAAAAAAACAGGGTTAAAAGCGCTCCCGTCTTTTACTTTAAAACAAATTCCCTGTAGGATTCTCTCAGCCTGGAATAAAAATATAAATGTTGGCATATCAAACAGAGTCAAAGGCTCGGCGCTTTGTTGAGTCAGATGAGAAAACTCCTTTTAACTACAAAACATCAAAAGCAGCGGCGCGTTCAATTCAGTTCATTTATCAGATCAGAGAAAATCCTACAGATTACCTTCCAAACTATTTGCTCCAGAGTGCTGGAAAACTAAAGGGGTCGTAAATTATTCAACTACAGAGAGAACATGACAGAAACAGCTACAGAGGACGAAGACATCATGGAACAAGGAATTGTTTAAATATACACCGATTTCAGAGGCACTTCCTTCACCATTTGCTGTAAAAAGGAGCATTCTGGTATTTTTAAACCTGGGCCCTATATTTATATGTTTTGGAATGTAAATAATTCATTGTTTGGGATTTGGTGCATTAGATCACCTCAGCCAGCAGCTGTGATCGCGCTGCAGTGGTTGCAATGTGATCCTTCAGGGCATCTCTGTACGTCAAAATAGCTCGTTACAGTGCTTGTTCTTGCCACTGTATTTGTTGGGATATGTTCCAACTGCAGGAAAATCAGATTTTCTTACTCAAATCAGTGTCTGCACTGTTATTACTGAGATCCATCCGTCCTTTCCAAACAATCATGCTATCAAGTTGTTCAAAGTGTCGTCTGACTCTGGATTTCATGTCTTCATTGTGTGTCGCATTAAAATCGACACAACAGACACTGTTAAGAGTGTCCAGATGAAAAAAAATGTTTAATGGGATTTCAAACCATCTCCAAATGTGGTTTGGATCTGATTTGCAAAAATTCCATTTCATGTGCTTTTTTGCTTTCCAGACTTCCTAAAATAAATCTGGATAAAATGTGGATATGCCAAAGATGAAATGTTGGCTGGCAGGCTGAACGCAGCCTCAGTGTCTGACAACATTACGGGAACATCGGAGACGAACCTTGTTGTAGATTCTTTTTTTATATCCAGGGCATGTCTTGCCCTGAATTCTCAGCAGAGGTGAGCTGATGCAGAACGATGACATTGGAAATGTGAGTCAGAGTTTGAGAGAGAAGTTTACGTCCAAAGTCGAGGCTGAATATTCAGAAAGTCTTTAGGGAGACGATCTAGATGAGGCAACAGCTGGTTGGTTTCTGGCTGTTGCCTCATCTAGCTTCTCAAAATCAGCTAAATGTTCAGCTGTGACATTTGGACATAAAGTCTTGTTGGCGATTCAACTCCTCTCTCCGACCCCGACTCATGTTTCCACTGTCGCCTTTCCTCAACAACTTGCCTCTCACAAGCTTTCAGAGCGAGACTTCTGGTTACATCATCTGTCAAAAATGTCTCTCTCGGGAATCGTTTCCGTAACGTTGTCAAAGCTTTCACACTCGGAGCTGCCCCAGTGGATTATGTTGCGGTTGCGAGCTGAGGCGATCTACCGGGCCGATTCAGAAACTCTGCTGATAATCATTTACACTCCTAAACATGTAAACATGGAACCCTGGTTTAAAAATAACAGCTTTTCCATTTCACCCTTGTTGCAGATCGGCATATCCAATCATTCAGAAACATTTAGGATGCACCCATGCATTTTGAAACACAGGCGATACAAGCACAAAAAGGCTGCAATGCAAACTCATACAGAAACATGTAGCTGATCTGGTTGTTTTTCAGGCTCATGGTGTATTTCTACATGTTGGGATCAACCTTCAGAGCCTCTCATACGGGCTCCACGGAACAACAGACTTACCTCGGATGTTAAAGGAAAAAAAGGTTGCAATAGTTTATATAAGAAGAGTGCAGAATATCTGTTGGTGTGAGTTTACCGACTCCAGATTTTGAGATTGTAAAACAAATTCAGCTATTGTGTGTTGCTATCTTTGTAGATGTATCACCTACGTGCTGCGTTAAACTGTCTACATGACAAGTGGAAATAAAAAGGGACCTCGCTGTGCCACACACCAAATAACTGAACCCTAAACACCCCTAAATATTTGACCCCTAACCCCCCATGAGGTCAACCTTAAAACCAACGAATCAAGACAAAGCAGATCCACATGATCAGTGAAAAAGTGTAACAGCGTCTTAATCTGACTCGTATGTCCCAGTGAGCCCCGGGGTTCACATGTTCCTCCCAGTATATCTGTGGTGCAGAGGGGTCAGGGAACATGCAGCCCAGGGCCACAGGAAACAAACATCGGGTGAGACACCAGGTGGGACACTAGCAAGAGTCAGGACACAGGGGGGAGTGGTGGGGGGAGGAGGGGGTCCAGCAGCCCTGGTGGGACCTTAATAGAGGGTGAGTAGAGCTGGGAGTTTGGGAGGTGGTACAGAGGAGGAACAGGCCAGCAGGTGGAGGAGGCGGGCATGTTTAGTACCTGTTAGGATAGCAGATGAGGTTACCAAAACGATCTGGAACTCGCCGAAGGCTTTAACTGCCAGCTCTGACCGCTGTTACTGTCGGCGGCAGTCAAATACAACTGTATGGATCCGCAGAAACAAAAAAACAAAAACAAAAAAAACGACAAGAAGAGAGTATAGAGAAGATACACAAAGCAGCGTCTATGTCCGGGGCAGACACACAAGACACCAGGGAGGGCAGGAGCTCTGTTAGAGGTTCAGGCTAGGGGGGCCGGAGGGGATGACGGAGGCTTGTCCCAAATACATATAAAGTCTCTACCTCTGAAAACGTCGTCGTCAACAAGTAGAAATGTCCAAAAAAGTTCTCGCTCACAGCAACAAGATCAAAAACACTTTGAAAGAAAACAAAGAATCCCGCACATCATCATTTGTGGTCCCTTTACTATTTATAGGCTCTCACCAGGGAAAAAGCACACAGACCACCAGAAACACCCAAAGTAAACATACAGTACATATATAGTTTTCAGATATGAAAATAAAAAGGACACTGAGCTCTTTTTCCTGGGCGAGACTCTATTATTGCCGTCTGTCTGTAAGGCGTTTGCTGGCAAAAACATTATCAATCAAAAGAAAAAGTGAATGTTAGTGTGCAGGATTATCTATTTTCTTTCCACCTTGACCACAAACTCTGCCATATAAAGATACGTTTCACGTCAGGTGACAGTCTGACACTCGATGCATGTGGGGAAATCAATTTTTGTTTTACATCCCTGTCAATAACAAAGATCACCAAAACTGCTGCCAAAGCTGGAAGAGATCAGCGTGTCACTGTGTTTAGCTCATGGAAACAAGAGCTCGATAAGACAAATACTGGCCCTCAAGTACTTAAAGGATTAGTTCACCCCAAAATGTAAAGCCAATTTCAATTACCGGTACTATCTACTCGTCCCCATGCCGATGGAAACAGCACACAGCATTTCTGAAGCTAAGAAATGACAGAAGGAAAACACAAAATGGCTGCACACAGTTCTTCTGGTGTAATCCAAGCCTCCAGAAGCCCTGAGATCCTAAAAGTGATTTTTAAAAGACTATATTTACTCCCACGTCGAGCTTGTGCACCCACTTCAGACAGAATGCGTTATAATGCTTTTATCTCAGAGGCTGCAGTGTTGTTTTTCACTTATTTTCCAACCAATTTGGGCTCTCAGGGCTTTGGGTTACAGCAGATGAACAGTATGGAGCCATTTTATGTTTTTTAGCAGCTGTGCCAATCTACTTCAGTTGTTCAGGAAAATGCTGCAACTCAGTTGGTTTTCAAGCTCCAGATATGTTTTGTGGACTATGAAACTTCTGGCTTGGGGGCACGTAGACAATGACTGAATTTCATTTTTGGAAGGACTAATCTTTAATAGGTTTGATCTTCTTATGAATTACAGTGATACACAGCAGAAAATGGGGCACTGTGTTGTTAAAAAGGCCGTTTGCAACACAGTAACTTTCCCTGGAAACCAAGAACCTTTAAGGAACAAGAGGAACTAAACCTGTGTTTCAACCAGGTATAAGAGACGCGGTGGAGTGAGCTGCGAACAAGGCGAGTAATAAACAATTTTCAAACGGTGGTTATTTTCTTTAAATCAGAAACAAATTACAGCCAAACACAGATCAGATGATTTTGAGTTTCCAGCCTCCTTTTCCTCTTCTGCTTTTCTACTTTTGATTCATTCATCACATCAAACTCAAACATTAAAGTCACTCAACAATAAACAGGACGACTGTGTGCCTGTGTTTCAAACACTGACGCCGTTCTTTAATCCGTCACGGTTCTAATTAGCCAAATCTTCACACTTCTTCAGACGAGGTGGAAGCTGCAAAGTTTAGTTCCTGAGTTTAGTTCCTCTGGTTCCTGGACCGCTTTGGTCTCAGAGGGCCAACGGCCAGTCCCCTCACAAAAAGCAAATACCGAATGAGCCAGAGGTGTTCCTATAGCGCTCGCGTTTTGTACAGGAAATGCAACACTTACCGAGGGGGGAGGAGACTCTCGTCCTATCAGAGGCGTGTTTTCACAGCGAGAGTTCTGAAAGTTGGCGTTCTGAGCCCTGGTGAGGAAAAGGCAAGGAGAGGCAAGTTTATTTATATAGCGCCATTCAGACACCATTCAAAGTGATTTACACAGCATAGAAAATACACCGTACAATAAAACAAGAGTAAGTGGATAAAAAAGAGAGAACAAGACAGATTTAAAGGAGGTCATGAATCTAATTATCTAAAAGCCACAGTGACCAGTAATGTTTTAAGCCCTGATTAAATGAGTTTTATTAGACCTCAGGTATTAATAAAGCTTCTGAGTAAGTCAGTGAGCAACACCGGATGCTTTGTGGAGTACAAGTTTACAATGAGATCTATTCAGGCCTGAGACCATTTAGTGGCTAATTGACAAGCAGTCACCATTCTAAACTCTTTCCGTTGACACACAGGAAGTCAGCGGCGTGATATAAACACTGGTGTAATGTGCTCAATCTTCTTGGTGTTAAACATAAAGGGGAGATCAAATGAAACAATAAACTGTATACATGAAGCCAGCTTTCAAGATCCCAAGGCTTTATGAAACCAGTGTCTCTAACACGGAGCTTCACTCATGAGGCAGAGAGCGTTGTGTTTCGTCACAGCTGGAGAGCAACAGCTGCATTTTTCTGGACACTGCATGACTTCCTATAGGAGGGCTTAGCTCCTCTCTGAGGACATAAAAACTGGCTCCCGAGTACATGAGGTATCTAATGTCAGCCGCGCTGTGAACAACCCAGGCCGGGTTATGAGAATAAATCATCCAACACTTGTGCCTCTCACTTAGTGCAGCTTTCCTTACACATTTCAGAGGTGGGAAGTAACAAAGTACAGACACTTTGTTGCTGTACTTAAATAGATGTTTCAGGTATCTGTACTTTACTTGAGTAATTATTACAGATCCTGTACTTTTTACTTTTACTTGAGTAAAGACATTTAATCAGTACTTCTTTCACAAGCCTTTTTTAGACATGTATCTGTAGGACTGGAGTACTTACATGTACTCAGTGACCGGTGCGTTGCTGACGGTGTGGGCTGCAGCAGGGATGGAGGTCTCGCTGCCGTAGCTGCTGCCACAGCTGTATAGGCTGGGCATGTGGACCCGGTACAGGTTATCGTGGTTCTGCCTTCCCCCGTGGCTCAGAGACTCGTCCTCACTGTCATCGTCGTTCCTGCAAGCATCACATAACACTGTAACACCACCACCACCAGAGGGACCCCCTGTCCCATCGGACTGACAACAAAGCAGCAGAGAAGCTGCCATGTGGTCACATTCTGTGTTTATTCTCGGTCACATTTTGAATCACTTTCCTCGCTGCCGGAGGGGGAAAGAGGAGATGAATTCTGTGCTGTGAGAAGAAAAGATGATGCAGGTTTTTCACAAAGCCGTTAAAAATAGCCTCGTGCAATTGGTTCAGTCTCTGCAGGAGAATTGCTTTTGCATTGGGACAATAAAAGCATCCATTCACGCTGTCAAATAAAACCGGTAGCCTTTCTCTACACAAAGAACGCAATTCCACTTGATTCTTTTCTAACAATGAAGCTTGAGCGAGTTAGTGAGATAACAATAATTTTCCGAACATGGTGTGTCAAACAGCAACAATGACATGACCTCGTGGAGCCTGTCTCCCTCTAGTGTTCATCTCACAAGCTGTTTCCTGCATATTAAATCCATAAGATCACTGAATTTCATTCAGAGCAACTTTCAAGACATGTACTTACCTCAGTATACATATCAGAGGATAGGAGGTCTTATTTCTTTGATCTATTAATGATAACACTCTAGAAATGCTGACCTTGAATTTTAATCATAAACTTTTTTATCATAGATCACTATGACAGTAAAACGACATCCTGCATAGGGATCACTAGGACAACAGCCTGGTAGCATGTAAGCCTTTGCTTTACAACAGGAAGCTCCAGCTGAGATCAAACTGATAAACATGCCCCCCCAATGGTTAGGAGGGATCAGCTAATTATGTGGTGCAGCTGAGCTGACGGCTGTGCCTGTGAAACCACTTTCCCCCCGTTAGCCGTCCTGCAAACCTGATCTGCTGCCGACAGGACAAAGTAATCAGAGTAATTTCACCCGTCAGCTGCAGAAAAAGACACCAGCTCCGGCGGTAGGGGTGGTTATGATAGATTTAGGCCAACTCGGCACAATTAGGGGGGATAGCGGGAAGCAATCTATTTGAGGAAGCAGCTGGAGCCTTCTGGACAACTCCCAGGGGTAAACAGCAAGTCTTTGAACTCTAACACAAAAAACAATCATGTTTCTGTATCTGTGTAGATTTATCTGAAATTACTTTGTGTGCTTCCCTCCCATGTCGCGCAAAAACAAGCGCTGTAGATGCTATAAAATCATAATTAATTGATAGGCCTATCCTCGTGAATTATTTCTCACTGTATACGCACAGTCCTGCATACAAACTCGGCTTAAAAGCTTTGGGTTCCTTTGTTGGGCTGATGGGTGTATATGCAGCCTTTTACCTCTTGGCGTGCCAGGTGTGAGGAACACTGCAGACGATTGAGCTGAACATGAGAGCAGTGACGAAGGAGAAGAACACGAGGTAGATGAGGCCTTCCAGTCCGTCATAGCACATTCCTGTCATGGCCTGGACGTAGTCCTGCACAAAAGGGGAGACACCATTTCATTTAGAGCAGGTAGAATCACATCAAAGTCTCAAACATTGAACAAGGAGGGAAGAGCAGAAATGTCTGAATGTGAATTTTAAGAGGGTCTTTTAAAAGGCATCCGCTGTGATTCTTCATTTAATCTAGGTCAAACCAATGAGCTCAGAGTTGGCAAACTAGCAGGAAGTCGGTGTATTTTTACCCATGCTCGCTCCACAACATCATGATTGAAAATCTTCATTCTGTATGCTCTGCACAGCAGAAACACTGTTTGTATTCTGCTTTCATTTTCAGGAAATATTAAGCTTTGGCACAAGGGAAGCCAGAGCAGAAAGTGCTCTACTTGCACGTGTGCACTTAGAATTTGGAAGCCGCTGCGGAACAATCCTCCAAAGCGCTGCGATAGCCAAGTACTTGTCATTCAGGCAGCTTCATAAATGGAGGATAGCCAGCATCAATTGGACAAGAAGTCGCATACAGGAAGACAAATGTTATTTATGGTGACAGGTGTAGTCAGCTGCACAAGCATAAAAGAGGGCTTTGCTTTATGCAACTAAGCTGCACTACAAAGGTGTCACAATAAATCAGTCTCCATCAGACATGAAGCAACTCCACAGTCTTCTCCTCCCTGCTCACCATGTGCAGGCTGCGACAGTCCACCAGAGCGGTGAGCTGATGTAGACTGATCTCTGTGGTGTTCAGGATCCCCTGGATCTCTTCCAAACTTCCCTGGAAATGAAAGAGGAAAACAATGTTGAAACAGGCTTAACTTGACATCCAACTTTGGCACCCATGACCAACCATAACAAAGGCACTTGCAAACAAACTGACGATTATCGTCATTGTATACAAATGCAACTAAGTATTGAAGGTGTAATTAGTCAAATATTTGCCAGAATTCAAGCTCTGATAATATAGAGGGCAGCATATCACCAATGTAACCCTCAAATTTACTAGCAATCCTTGGCTGTGGCTAGTGACCTCTTGCTAATCAGCTCATGGCTCAGTTAGCTGTGGAGCCAGTTGTTGCCTGGACCAATTATTTGCAGCTGCCCCGACCAGAACAATGACTTCTGGGACAACAAGACACGGCAGACAGGGACGTGAGAGGCGTGTCGCTGGAGAGGAACCTAAGAGAGTCGGACATTAGCAGCGGTAGAAGAGAGAAACTAAAATTGAGATGGTGTATGAATGTATCTTTCTGTTTAGTGAGGAACATAGTGGTCAGGGTATTTTATTTCTCGACAATTTGTGAGTATATTTCGTTCATTTAATACGCTAAAAGCTGGCACAGAGTGGTATAACGAGATAGGACAGGCTGGGGCTAGCTGGTTAGCTGGTGAACACTGATGTTTCTTCAAAGACAAACACATTTTAAAAAATCTTTTCAACTAAAATTCTGGCAAAATTGCTCCTTCAAACAGTGTAAATATTATTAAAAACATTTGCAATAAGGAAGCAAACTGCAGTTTTGTGAATAACTGATTAAGTCACTGATTATACATTCCATGCACACCAGACAAGGATACTTCTTTCATCAATATTCAACAGTACACAGCAGGTCCGGCTGAAAAAGCAGATTTTAATGTATGATACATTTTAATTTCCTGTTTCCCTCCTTCCTCCAGTTCTCATTACAGCTCAGACGGAAAATGCGTCTGATTGCCTGATAAGAGGCGTTTCCACCACCTCAGCACATTTCTCTGTGTGGCTATGTGAAGTGAAATATGCCCCTCTCTATTCCCAATGTCAGCTCTCATTTGTGCCTCTGTCAACACAGTGTAAGGACCAGCGCCAGACAATGCCACAGTGTTGTATTGACAAGGGCCAGTGAAAGCCTAATGCGGTAAAAATGGACATAATGCAGGTCCCAGGTGGGCTGTCAGCAGATCTTTATGTGGACAGGTGCACTTCACTTCTCTGCAGGTCGGTCGTTTTGGTCCCTTTCACTGGGATATTCGGTCATCACAAATAATACAATAGTGCAGGACCGCTCGTGGCCTGGAGGTAGGGGGTGTTTATGTTAGCAGCTACCCTGTTATGTACTATACTGTAATTTACTGTAAAGAGTGTGTTTGTGTTGACGGGGCTGGAAACATACCTTAGTTTGTTTATACTCTCCAGTGGCAGAGCGCAGCAGTTCCGACACGTCATCCTGCATCTCCACTAATGCTTTGTGGCTCCCAGAAAGCTTCTGAAATAAAAGTATGAATACTGTAGCAGCCCAGCACATCTCAAAAGCATTTCCATTTTCTGAATCATTACAGACGGGCTTCAGTGGCCCCCTCTTTGTATTCAAGCAGAGATCTGCTGCTTGCAGGCTGACAGCTTATAGATGAGAACTAAAAGGCTTACATACTTTATATAGCGTCCTTTTCTTTATAGTCGTACTAACAATAGATGCCTGGACTTCAGCAGCACTCACAAGTTTTGATTTATTCATGTGGTTTGCAGGACCACCTGCATGTAGTCCATTAAAGCTATAGAAACTAAACTATAGATTCACAATAAAAAGTGGCATTCTGCTTCTCTAAGCTTCCAGCGTGCGTGCCATCAAAACAGACACACAGGAAAAGCTGCTCTGCATCAGTTTTCCTGCTGGCAGAAAGGGACGTATTGTACTACTGCATGAAAAAGTCACTCCACGAGGCAATGGGAGTGACTCATTGTACCCACTTAAATTCCCACCAATTACAATGTCATGCATCAAACTAGTAAGCTAGAAGTCAGACATCTTATTAGTATTCATCTTAAGGACAGATGATTTGATTTAACATGTTACAGCCTTACAACATTTAAGTTAAATATGCAACAAACCTGCTGGAAGGGGTTGGTTTGTTCCACACTGCAACTAAGGTAGTACTGCAGGATCTCTGTGAGGAGAAGGACAGAATGTGTTAGCAGAGCCACATAAGTTCACATGCAGGGCTGCAACTGGAACACACAAACTGATTCTATTATTAGGGAGCAAAATACTGTACGTGGATGTCAAACACTGGAGGCAGGATGTGGAAAGTTCAACTATAAACTTTGTCTAAATGACGTCACTGCATCAGTTACCCAAAATCCATCACTCTATCAAAGAAGTTGCTGATTTCTTTTTCTGTAGTGCAGCCGACTGAGACATTTTCCATGAGTGTATTCAAATGAAAGACACCCACTCAAAAATCAGAGCTCACGAAACATGAAGTTTGTTCACCCCGCAAAATCTCAACTACATCATGATTTTGTTCGAGGCCGAGCGAGTTCTGTCTTCGCCATTTCCCTGGCAAGAAATCCTAAAAGCCATGACATATATACACAGGATATGTCATTTCTATTGTGAGAGGTCTCTTTATCAAAAGAAAACAAAAGAGATTGGCGTGTGAGAGTGTTGTGTGGGGAGGGGGCCACAGCCAGACCTTCTCGAGGAATAAACACCCGAACACAGTGGATTCTGCTCTGATCTGGAGAAGTTTATGACTGGAGAAAAGCTAAGAGATTACTTCTACATTTTGGAATTGAGGAGTGTATTTATCTTCACTCCTGTTTATCAGCATGACTGCAGCAGGCAGCAGCATGTCCTGCAATGTCGGCTGCTGACAGGAGCAGGAGGGAAATATACTTTCCATCATGTTACAGGGAGGAGAGGGGAAAGAGAAGAGACAGAACCAGAACCCACAGACAGACACAATCTCTGTGTGTCCTTGCTTGCTATCTTATGGCTAATGTGTAGTAAACTGGCTGTTAGACGTGTAATGCGTATAAACACAAATGATCCCGTGGTCAAACTCAACCTTCTAAGGAACCACCATTGCTGATGAAAATCTATCTGACATGACTCGGGCATAGTTTGTCTCTTGATGTTGGTCATCTCTTATTTCACATCGCATCGAGTGCTTTAGTCATCACTGTTTCCGTCTGGGAAAGAACCCAAAACGCCACGCAACAAACTGATGCGGAGATATTTTCGGTTTTCTAGTTCTGTCTTGTCGTGTTCCCTGCTGCCCTGTTAAAGCTTCACTGCTTTTGTAACAGTGCACACGCTGAGCTAATCCTGAGCCCTGACGGCGAAATGTTCCAAAAGAATAAAGTTCACACGTGCTGTAATAGTGTGATGAATGTGTTTTTCCTCAGATGCAGCAGCAGCAAACGAGGGGCTTAGGTATAACCCCTCTTACAGCACAAAGACGGTTACATCATCTCCGGAGTTATTGTTAAACAACAACATGACCAAACTTGTCTTCTGTTCACAGTACACCTCAAACCTAAGCAGATTGTAATTAAGATTTTGGACTTTGGCTATTACAACCCACTCTCGCTACTTTGTCCGACTCACAGCAGTGAGTGGGAGTCGATGAGAAATCCTGAGTGACTTAAAAGCTACTGCAACATCCACAAATACAAGCTGTGAGAACACCACCGCCAACCTAACACACAGTGTAGTTAACGTCCACACTCACTGCTGTGTCAGGAGTTTGTTTCCCACACAGTTGAACAAGCGCATGGGAGGGGAGGAGGATTTCCGGTGCAGAGAAGCACATATCGAACAACCTTCTGTCACACATACGCCCACAGACATAAAAATAAGGAGGAGTAGATTTCTTAGAGTCAGACTTGTGGTAATGGAACAGCGGATGCCTCATCGTGGGGCTGGGTTCAGTTCTTGTGCCAAACACAGCACAAAAACCCATTTATTTATTATGGATGCGCCAATTGTGGATACTGATATTTAAAAAGGGACAGTTCACCCCAAAATCTAAAACGCATATTTTTTCTCTTACCTGCAGTAGATGGCACTTGTCTTGTGATGCTCAAAGCGCTAAAAAAAGAGATGATCACTGTTTTCTTTCTACCAATCTACACCCACCAGCTGTATCACCACACAGAAGGACACATGCATCTACTCATGGATATGAGGACTTGTGCTCGTGACAACGCAGGATGTAAAAAAAATAATTGCCGTCCTTGCCGGACCTATAACATTAGCTAAAAACTAGTCCATGTGTGGATGGATGCTTCCTTCTGTGCGGGGGAAGCAAAAAAAATAGTTTCTACATGAAACTGCTCACGACAAGAGTCTGTGGATTATCTTACCTAACCCTGTCATAACTTCTGTAAACTGACACTCACTGCGAGTTTTATCGTCCCCATCTACTTGCCTTCGATTCTAGAGAAAACATCTTCTTTAAAATAACAACATAGCCAGGGTTGATACTGCTGTCATCTTTACTGGTATTTAGTTTCTGTTGTTATCTATTCCATCGTTTGTGCCAGGGAAACAAATAACTCTTAATTAAATGAAATAACCGAACCATTCCAAAGCAGACTATCAGACTGATGGCAGAAGTGCCACGAGCCAGCAGCTCATGAATGTGCCAGCGCAAAAAAAAGGTGAATAAAGCTTCAGTCTCAATTACTTGGACGACACCAGAATATTGTTCCGTTTTACAATGATATTGATTAACGGCGAGCCGTGGTCACAAGACTGCTTGTTTACTGGACAGATATTTGGCAGCACATCAGCCCGCCAGGTGTAAAGTTTGGCAGGATGAGGGAGGCACAACAAATCTGGTTCCAGTCCCTGTAGCTTCAGTGAAGTTACTCTCTGAGGATTTCGTTATCAAGCTGTGTCTTGTTTTCAAAGCCTGAGAAACTGTGACGTCAACCAAACTGAACAAGCGAATGTTTCACAGAGACTGAGCACCTACAAACAAGCTTAGAGGAGAGAAATACTTGAATGTAGCCGTCTTCAGTTTGGAAGTTTGACTTTTCTCACAGATGCATATCATCTTTGTCACTTCTGTTATCATCAAGTATTTTCCAAAGAAAGCCATCGGAGTAACGGCTGCATCATGACAGATTTCAGACACCGACTCTCACTCTCTGTTTGGATCAACAGCATGTGTTTGACATAACTGCACAACAAGGAGAAAGCAAGGGGAGTGAAAAATAAGAACGAGGGTTGTTGAAATGATGCATGTTGGAAAGAAATCTAACAGCTATCCGGGGGAGGAAAGCAATAAATCCACTGTAGTAATAACACTCTTCATTCTATCTAGAGATTTGTCTGCTGCAATCTTCAGCAGAGAGCAAAGAGAGAAAATACACAAAAACTGAGTAAGATGCTCCCTTTCCAAGGCCTACATCTGGCATCTAGCATAGACTGAATTCAATTGTCAACATAAAATAAAGGCTTCTTTCATAGCTGAATAGTTAACATGTGTTAGAGGGGAAAAATAGAACAGAAAACCCCCATACTGCATGAATCAGCCTGGAGGCAGACAGTGCTTCAGCTGCAGCATAATGCAGTTTAGTGCATAGACTTCACTCAGATAAAATCCCAGCATTTACAGCTGATGCTCTGCCTTTAGTAACTAAAATCTTGAGCAGTTTAGCAATTATCATATTTTCTAGACGGCAGCAGAAAAGACAAATGGTGAAGCACATTTCTAAGAGTCATCTTCTATTTTTTTTCCCAAGGAATGAAGCCAGATACAGGAAATATATGGTGCCTCTGATCCTCTTCTCCACTGCTCTTATCTCCTTCATACACTCGGCTTCATACACACGCACACACACGAGGCACAATAGTTTTTTCCATTACACGCATCCCATCACGGGACAGATTGGACAATTACCAAAAAGAGACATGTTAGAGAGGCCTGCTTTAAAAGGAAACCAATTGCCCTCTTGACACTGGCGCAGATGTGGCAGTAATTTTGAGAGGCTTTTTTTATGGTCCATGAACAAGACCAAGCCCCTCTCTTTAGAACAATGTCGTCTCACTGCTGCACAGTAATCAGCATTGAGGCCAGGAAGGGGGAGGAGAATCAGCAATTCAGTCGTCCTCTACAGATGACTAATATTCACCATTTTAAAAGAGACAACATGTTGAAACCTCAGTACCCCATGAATTGTACTCTGTGAATGTGATTCATACCTTGATTGACGACGCCATACTGGCTGGCCACTTTGGTGACATACATGTCAGGAGCAACGCAGAAGTCACTGGAAGTCTGGAAAAACAAGAAAACAAAGCCATGAGTAAGAGACAGCCGAGTCTTTAAGGCGCACCACTAGATGAGAGTTATTGATCGCAGCTTCACAATGTGGCAGGCTGACTCCATCTCAGCTGAGAGCTATAACACAATAACAACTAAATCAGCCATCGGTAAAATAGCTATTGTCCAAATTAGCCACTTTGCCCTTCGAGCCTCTGTTTTGCGTTCAATGCTTGTCATCTAAATAACAAACCCAAGCACTTAACAGGACATATAGCTCCAACACAGACAGCAGGTTCATTCCTTAATATCTCGGACACCATTTCTAAATTTTTGTCCAAACTATTGGTCGTTATTGGTCGGGTATCCATGATCTAATCCTTCAAGTTGTATTTACAGCCTTGTATTACATCATACAGGTGTTCCTATTTTTCTTGTCACTCCAGGCCACTTTACAAACATCTTGACTACAGATATTTAATGGTTAAGAGAACTGAAATGGTTCTACAAAGGCCAAATCCTGCAGTCTTTGGCTGCGCACACAGAAATCGTGTTATCCAATAATACATAATTAACGGTGCACTTCTACCTGGAAAACAGGATCATGCTCTGATGGAGACACTTACCGCTGAGACAGCCAACTCCAGCCCCAGGGAGACCCAGCTGATTACCAGAGCCACCACGCCAAACAAGCACACCCTGGGGAGAGCGAGAGGTGATGAGAAAGTCAAGTACTTTTAACCTGCAGTGTTAAAGCAATACTGTTCATATTCACAGCAAAAGCCCATAATGTGTAGAGGGGGGAAATGTTTAAGCTAATTAAGTTGGTCCTTTAGTATGTGTCAAGCCTTCCTCAGGAATCACATTAGACCAGTTTTCTTTTCTAAGTGAAACACTGAACTGATTTCCAAACACGGTGTGCAATTTAGCTTGTACAGAGAGAATAATTATCTACAAGCAATGTTATTACAGTGAGTTAACATACTATGTCCAAATAAATTAAATTAGGATTTATCTGCCATTAAAGGAAAAAACTGAGGTCTGAATGAATCACTTCTTTGGAAGACTTTATTGCATTAACTGGTATTATTATTTGCCTCTATAACATGCAAATTGTGTTTTCTAATACATAAACAGAAAGAAAAAGTATGAAACCAAGTCAGTGTCATCAGGGTAACAGTGAGTGATGCTTATTCTAACTGAATTGTGGGCTGATATTTTACGAGACATCAATTCATCCCGACTAAACAGTAATGACAAGGTGGCCCTGATCAGTTGAAGGCTTCATGTGCAGTCCAAATGATTTCCCCCGAGCAGCAGACTAATTTCCCCTGAAGTGACCATGAACTCATGATGAGACTCACCCTATAAGCGTTCCCTTGGAATTGCGAATGAGGCCGAACAGCACCAGAAGGCAGATGAGGACATCGAACAGTAGCAGGCCTATGTAGCCCAGCCACCTGTGAAGACAAATGTCATCAACAACAAATGGCCAAGAGCAGCACAGCATAACATCTCCCAAAACAAAAAAGAGCCTCTTCTTTAGAGCCAGCACTAACATACAAACTCATAAAGCAAAGGTCTTATTCTTATTCATAGTTTGGTATGACACTTGCATATTTATAATTTCAGGAAGACAAGTTAGCAAACTCAGTGCAGCCCAGGCGGATTTACCACGACTCTTCTATATTTTCTACCTAACAGGGAACTCAATGCAGGTCTTAGATTCTCGGAGAGCCAGCTGCCTAATGATATGCTGAACGAGTAAGACTCATTCCTTGTTGTCTGTGCTCGCATTTGCTTCCCGCTTTTAGATTCACTCAAGAGATTTTCATTCAAAAACATTTGCAGCCAGCAACGTCTAGGGAGTAAACTTTCAGCTTTTTGACAATGCATGAACTCAGAGATGAGTGACAGCAAAGCACTGAATTCCTGAAGAGTGCGCGTCTACAATGAAAGCTTGTAGGCGACATTAGGGAGATGCTGCACATGAGTTGTCTGAGATGCTGATATACTCCTCACTGTGCAGCAGCAAACACTCTTTGATAATTTGCTAATACTTTTTGACATGTACTTAATTCAAAACGGTGCAAAGACAACACATTTGATGTTTTGTAAATGTACGCTTACTCTGAATTTGATGACAGCAACATGTTTCAAACAAGTCGGGGAACAAAAGGGGTTCATGACAATATTCTTCACAATAATAACTACTTTGGGATTGGGTTTGTATTATTTTGTATGGCGCTCTTTTTGTTTGAATGAATGCTCGATTACCGTCTTACCTGTACCAGTCATACAGCTCAATCGTGACGGCCAGTTCCTCCAAGGAGATGTTGGTGTTGTCCCAGAAGGGAATCTCCGCCATCTGCCTGACCAGCTCATCCAGCTGGCCCTGCAGCTTTTGGACGATGGACAGGTAGTCCGCTTGCTGTGCATACTGGCCCTCAAGCTGTTGCAGATTGTCTTCTACGGTCTGGTTCAATGAGGATGTACCGTCATATACCTAGACCGGGGTGCAAACAAGGTCATGGTGGAGTTGAGGGGAAGAAGAAGAAAGACTTACTGACTGCACAACTCTCATGGTAGGGGAAACCGGGAATGCTCATGGCAGAAGGGCGATGAATTATTAAACATGCTGGTACAGTTTGTGCTCTCAGTCTTACCAGCTTCTGCACCCCAGTGATTGTGCGGTTAGCATGGCGCAGGGAATACGTCAGACGATTCACTCCATCACAAGTCTCGCCGTTCCCATAGAAACCGACAGCAATGCCAGCGCTGAGGGGAGACAAAAGGAAGGGAGGGGAGACAGGGTGGTGAGGAGGAGGGATTAGCTAAAAAAGACACAGAGAGGAGACAGAGAAGAGAGCGAGCGAGTGGGGATAGCGAGGCGTGTGAACTCTCCATTAACCCTGTCGGTTCAGACCCCAGTCAACAGGCTCCTTTCAGCTGCGGCAGAAAGACTCCATACAGAACCATGGAAACACAGAGGAATGGACCAGCTATGCCCCAAACCCCACACTATGGCTCACAAAGGCTGTACTGAGGCAGGAGATCAGCTCTCATTTGCTCAGGTTGCAGGAAAACTGTTCTGGCAACTGCATGGGAAACAGTTGCTATCGGTTCATCCGCAAAACCCGCCCAATATTTATCAATTTATCAATCCTGTTACTGTTAAAGCTACACATAGGGATATCACTTTGTATTTTCTGACCTAAATGAACTCCCTTTCAGTTCTCTGAGAAGCAGTCTAAAGTAAGAACGGATATCTCCTCCCGTGTTGCAGCTGTTGGTCTTGTTGGCCGCTGACCCTCATCTGATGCCAGGGCAAATAGGATGACGATAAAGGGAATCACTCCAAGTCAAGTCAGACTAAGTCTAACAGCCTTTAGCCAGCAGCACTCGGTGTCTCAATGGGTTTTCTCTCTTCCTGGAGGGCTGCTAATCTCTTCCTCTCACAGTCCGCAGTGTGAAAACAGGTGAACAGGGGCAGAGTCACAGCAAAAACAAAAACCAAACTCCCTGCTGAGATGTGAACCTGTGGAAACTCTCGACTGCTCTTTCAATATTGGAGGAAGCAACAAACCGCACGGAGATAAAAGACAACACAATCTCATTATCTTTAAAAGTGGTGCGGTGCAAAACAAAACAAAGCATAAATATGTATGATCTGTGCAACTGGTTCTCCGGCTTTTACTACAACCCATGTATGCGTAGAGATGAGCACACACAGATATACAGCGATTGTGATTCAGTTCTTGTACTCATCAGGTCCCCGAGCTCTTTGTGCTACTCTGAATCAGCCACGATGGCTCTCCAGTGGCCCATCACCAGGGCGCGGAAAACAGGAAACAAATGCAGTGTTCAAGGACAGAAAGCATGTCCAGATGGTACAGTTCTCACACCGTCTTCTTCCGAAATAACAAAACATGAATCTGAAGCCAGTGTATACAGTACTCCTGTTGTCTGTGCGCTTGCAAGTATTATTGCCCTCACAGTCTCAGCAGGATTGTAGATTTTGGAGTGAGCAGAAGTTTTCTTTAAAAATGACAAAAAAGCTGATAACTTACTTCTATCTATGTAATTTTGCAGCAGTCAGTCTGGGTGTACGCCTTGTCTTGGATACTATGTTTATAAAAAATCTGTTTGTTTCAGCTAACAGATGTCATTACAATGTGATTCTGTGACTGCTCTTCACAGAAACCTCCTGGATATTGCCATGTTCATAAAAACATTAGCCACAGCCATTTTGTCCCTCTTTTCCATCATTGTATTATCAATATCTGTTGGTTGCTTTCTAAATAAAGACAATATAACACCCTTTCCATCAATTTAATAACTCAAATACTCGATAAAAGCCTACACAATCCAAGTTTACATTAATAGTAATGCACAGATAAGATCCAGCTAATCTTCTGTCAAAAAAAAAAAAAAAGTTTCTGTCCAAACATAAAACACTGGACAGACATTCTGAATATCTTAACCCGGGAAAGAGTTTTTAATTACCTAAAAACACATTTATGTGCATACAAAATGCCATAACATGGAACAGCAGAACAAAACTTGGAAAAACTTCGTCAGACTAGTTCTTGCCCCTCTGTAGATATGAAGCGTTTTATTGTGTGCAGTGCTGACGGCATCGTTTACATATCTATCCAAGATTTGTAACCTGTTGACCGTCTCTGCCCGCATGTTTATCTCTGGGTGAGTGAATGCAAAGCAGCTCACATCACCGATACGACTGGTGAGCGCCACTCTGATCCCGTGTTTACACTGACCTGCAGACGAGTGTTGCGATGATGACACACCAGGCTGTGCAGCAGCAGTCAGCGTTGGGCTGCTCTTCGTTTTTGTTCCGCCGGCAGCACAGACAAATAGAATAAATGAACAGGAACAGCAGGTCCAGGGCCAGACAGGCGAGCGCCACACCTCCCAGTAACAGGATGGACTGGTGAACAGAGAGATGGGGTTATGGAAAATTCAGCGCTGATACAACTTTCACGTCAACAACAGTCGGCGTAATGGGCCTCCAAGTGTCCAACAGGGAGACACCACACAGTACACTGCAATCTTAATGCATGATAAATGATAAATAAATGATTATTTAGTTGATTTGTGTGCATCAGAGGCTTTCATAAACACATTAGACTGGTTGCTGTAGGTATGTGGAAGACTTAGGTGGATGTATTTGGCAGAGGTTTACCTCAAGTAGAAGTTTTAAAACTATCATTGTTATTACCATGTCTGTGCAGAAAAAGTTGGAAAAGCTAGAGCAGTAAAAAGAGACACAACGTGCTCGACTCACATAATGACTTGAATGCGGGGAACTGAATCCCTCTTGTACTGAAGTAGACAAGAAGACTGATCAAAGACAGCACTCACACTGGACTGTAAATACTGCCATATGGAAGTTTTTGGGCAAGACACCCCTCTTCAGCCTGTGCTTGGCAAATTCACAATCAACCTACACAGGTGCGTTAATTATAGGTTACCACAATCTGCACAACAGGTACATCCCAATACAGGGAGCTGCATCGTTTTCAACAAGAGCACGGGACTAACAAGACGTGAGCAGATGATGAATAAACAACACCAAATAAGCCCACTGGGCCCAACAACAACTGTTAGATCAGAGGAAAGACATTTAGTGAGTTTTGATGCATCATCATGCCCGATATTAGTATGAAAAATGATGCATTTTAGTCTTTGCTCTGTAGTCTGTGCTACACAGGAGCTTACAACTGTTCTCATGTTTGTTCTAAATGAAAATGAAAGCTAATTGTGTGCACAGGTAAGTGGGCGATGCTCTATAATCAGGAGAAAACATCTCTAAAGTAAGACGTAGCAGCTTCCTCTGCGAGTGGAAAAACAAAAAGCTCTTTGATTTTAATGACGTGCAGAACAGGCAGTTCATTTAAGCACAATAAAAACGGCCCTAAATGTGGACTTGATCTCTTTCAGACAAATGAAAAACAACAATTTAAAGCTCTACTTTCAGCAATTAAGTACTACAATTTCAGAGTAAAAGAACAATAAATACTTCCTGAAAAACTAAATCAAATGGTAATATGTGCTACATATTACAACTACCAACATTACACACTGGCAGAAATTCAAAGCTAGCAGTAAAGGAATATACCGTCACAGTCCAACCTCTGAGCCAACAGCAGCTCTTCCTATGTAGGTCAGACAGACGGCCTCTGTGTTCACTGTACACTCCTGAGGATTCGCGGCTGGGGCAGATTTCTATCCTGCCACTTTTGTTTAGGAAGAACACGAGGTCGTTCTATTTGTTTTCTGTCTCCTCGACGATGCATCACAGTGACTGACACGCCCTGATGTAGTGGTTGTCTGTCTGTTCATGGCAGCGAGAGAACTCACTTATAGAACAACTGAATGCTCAAAGCACCGGTCTTCTTGACAACATAATATATAGTTAAACCCCATTTAGTGACTGATGTTAGGAGTACAAAAAAAACTGTACTGCTACTGCATTTCACTTGAAGTGCATTTTGTGCATATCAACTGTGCAAGAGGAAAGAGTGACAAATCAAAAGGCCCAGAAAGCTGCATCATCCTGACGTAGACCTGTAGTGAGACAGCTCAGCTATCTGGACAAGTCAAGTCTTCTCCTAAAGTCTGACTGAGAGCTTTTCATTGACAATAATTACCAGCCTGTCATCACAGTGGGTTAATAATTACGGTTTAGTGAGTCAGCCTAATGATTACCTCTCATGTTTTGCTCTTGCCGTGACACAGGCGTAAAGGGAGTGATATCATGTGCTCCAACAGTGGTATAACCCTTGAATTTAATAAAAATGTCCATTGTTCAATATATTCTGTTTCCAGTTAGTATCCCTTTTAAGAATGATGGCGTTTGCACTGAATTTCTCGGCTGTACACACTTGGCCCAAACACATACAGCTGCAACCATTATCCAGCCAATGAACCCTTCCTGTATCCTCCCAGGAAACGGCCCAATAATACGTCAGAGAGCTGGACAATAACAACTGTGTGTGGTACAATGATGATGCTTTTCAGCTAATGGACTCCAGGGTAACCTCAGGTAAACAATGTATTCCTTAAAGTCCTCTTTTCCTCTCAACTAGAGAAGTCATGGATGAACTAAAGAAACCGAAAAAGCAAACATCAGACAACATTTGACCCGTTTGCTAGGGTTCATTTTTGAGCAGCTGCTGATGCATGTCTGGAACGCATCTTCCCGTTTCTTAGGAATCAAGATTCACTTCTTGATTTTTTTCTGAATCATCCTTCCACAGAAAAAGAGAAGCGCTGTTATTTCATGACTCCCACCCATGTCTGCCACTGCCAAATTTTACTTTTGTTAAAATTAGCCCAGTCTCTGAGAACCTTTTAAAGGAAAACCACAGCACCATCGAGGATTTGGAGGATTTAAAATAATAATAAAAAAAAGACTTGTTTGACTTGTTTTGTTTTCTAAGGTGAAATTCCATCAGGACATTTGACTCTTCACACCCATGACATCACAAAATAACCCCAAAAACAGGCCAACCTCCCTTAACTTTGGACAGTGTGACATTCACAGATGTTGGAATATCTTTGTTATAGGTCAAACCAAAAAGGCGATCACATATCGCATTTCTCTCTTTTTCAAAAACAGAAAAAGAAGCAAAACTTGGACCAGCTGGAGGGGGGGTGTAACAGAAACCAGTAGCATCTTGATAAATGAGAGCATAGCGAGGAAAGCTAAGAAAACCAAGTATCGCTTAACCTAAATTCAGAGATACTCTTTAATACTTCTTGTGTGTTCAATCCCCTGAGGTCAACTTAGGTGGCTTGGATCGCACAACACAATGCCAGCTGGTTGCAGTCTGACAAAAGTTCAAGCCCGGGATGTAACAGCTAGACACAGATGGTGACATGGATCCTGAGAACAGGTGTAAACAGGTCATCTGTCAATGACAAAAATTTTGTAGCTTAAATGTAAGGCTGCAGAGTTTGAGAAGCACTGAAAACAATCACTCTGCTCCTGAAACAAACATGACCTGTGAAAGCATCTCTTTGATGCCTGAGGAATCACAACTTCTTTGGTAATGTGACACGATGCAAAAGGAGGTCAGTGGGGTATTTGTTACCTGTTGATATGTCCAGTCCTCTGGTTGGAAATCACTGCTCGTTTGCTCGAACTGAAGGTTGAAATGTGGAAGTCTGTGCAGGACGTTCACCCACCACGGTGGAGAGTAGCTAACCACAGCTGCCATGGCGAGTAAATGTCAATGAGTTCCACTCACCGGGCAGGGAAGCAAAGCGAGGATGCTCGAAACTGTAAACACAGAGCGGAGCCCACTTCAGAAAGTCTCACCGCTTCCGGGATGAAAGAGAAAAACAGAAGCGCAACTGGCAGGGTGTAAAATTAGCAAGCTAGCTAGACATACTAGTAAAGCTGAATTATCACTTTCACGATAAAGCCAATTAAAATGATTCCATTCCACTCAATCAATCAATACATCATTTAAAAGCGTTTGAGACGTTATCTTATCGCTTAAAGTGCGACCACAACAACAGCTTGCTAACATAACAAACACTGATTTAGCTAGTAGCTTGCTAACGTTAACTAGTAGCTGTAACCTCTGCGACCTGACGGCTTAGTTAGCTTTGTTAGCCTGTTAACCTCTCAACTTAAGTCAACAATGCGTCTCAAGCCGGTACCCTCCTATTCTGTCACCGTGCTCCATTTACATTTCGTTAAAATAAACTGAGTTTTTTAAAAAGATGGTTATACCCGAGAAGTAGCTAGCGTTAACTCAGCTAGCGTTAGCCGGTTTAGCTGCTGGTTAGTTCAGTCCGCTGAGACTCTGGCAGGGAGGCGAATAACAAGAAGAAGTCTCTTTTGTTCCACTTGACATTCTGGTCTGCGGTTAGTTACATCCTGTTTTCGCTCGGCTGGTACTTCCTCACTTCATCTCCCCGCAGTCTTCCTCCACCGCATCGGCTTTAGAAACAAGCTCCTCCGAGCAAAAAGATCCATCCAGTTGTCAGCGGAGTGTTGGGAGACTGGAGCCAACTAGGCGGCCGTCCACGACATCCACTCAGCTGGCAGTTTACCCGGCCCCGGCCCGCACACAGCCCACCTCGCCTCAGCGGCGGAAACATGGCCCGGTAGCGCCATCCAGAGGCGCCATGTTGTAGGGCTGGTGGGAGGTTCAGGGAGTGTCGGAAATATAAAATCTAATATAGATAGATAGATAGATAGATAGATAGATAGATAGATAGACATACAGAACACAAATGAAGGAGTATAAAAAAACCAAAATGTGAACAAGATTTTGAGAGCAGTATAAACAATAGAGGCTAAGGATAAAACACACACACAGAGCAGTGAAGTGAAAGTTCAGCCACCACATTTATTACCTGTCATGCTACAGTATGTGTAAACTGAGGTAGAGTAACAGTACGGGGGTTCAATAGTGCAATAATAATCTAATACTGTTGATGATGTCGCAAATCCTTTATTTCACATCTTGTAGCTTTATTTCTAATCAGCATGCTTTTATTGTGGAAAGGAATGTATTTAAGACTTGAGCAACACCGAACGTGGAATTTACGAGGGGTCCCTGAAGGCAGCGTTTGCTCGGTTAAGAAGAATGAGGAACAAAATCCAGTGAAGTTTGACAAGTGAAACCAGGAAACTAACAGGTATAAAAATAAAAACATGTGCTTGAATATTCGGTGAAATCCAGACCTCATGATCAGGGCTGCCAGTCTAGAAAAAAAAAACCCCACTAGTGCTTCTTTTCCTTTTCGACACCTTTAAAAGATGTCAAAGTTTGAGTTACTTCAGGTAATGGCAGTCTCTTCTGGCGTCTGAGGTGTCAGCTTTATCTTTCTTTCTTTTCTTTCTTTTTTTTTTTTATGGCTCTCTTTCCTCCTGACTTGGACTTTACCCAGCAGCTCGCTACAACTTTAAGAAGTAAATGACTTGTTTTTTCTTTTCTGCAGGAAATCACATGGAGGTGCTCTTGCGCTCACATGACAGTCTGAACCATGGCTGGAGAGATCAATGAAGGTACAGTACGACAAACTTCTCACACTCCTCTCGACACAACGCGGTGGGATCGTTTCGTTAGTGCTTTGCTTTTTTTGTGTCTTGTTTGGCGTCGCGGCGTCAAAGCGGGAGAAAACTACAGCGGCGAGACGTTTTTCTTTTTTTTCTTTTTTTATGAATGTGGATGTGTTTGCGTGGTGGAGTCCCGATGGGAGCTGACCAGTGAGAACTTTTTGGGTACATGAAGATCTCGTGAAGTCGCTCCATCTAAAAAGCCTCCAGTAGTGATTTATATGGATAGAATCTCCTGTTTATGCCTCCCTGTGCTACAGTATCAGTGAACGTTGTTGTCAGAGATGATGCAAACCGGTTATTAAAGTTTTGATGTTTTTTTTCTTCCACCTGCCACGTGATAAGCTGTCACTTGTGCATCGCAGTATATATATCAATATATAGTAACTTAATCAGCTGTAATCCTCACTGCTGTGAATCTCTGATAATGCTACTTAATGTTTAGTGTTGTCTTGGAAGATCTAAACTATTTTATTACCTTTTTTTTTTAAATGATTTTGATTTGTGAGGGATAATTTGAAGTCACATGATTGTAAATGAAATGAGTGACTAAGTCCCATAAAAAGGTGATAAGATCATGTAACTCAGCTGTTCGCACTGCTCACTGACCCGGCCTCCCTCACTGTGTGATGAAAGGGGGGGATGCTGCTCTTACGGGCTGCTTGTGGACGCTGTGATGCCATGTAGGTGTCGTTCCTCTTTCAGGCTCAGTTCCTGCCTATTACAGGGAAGTGTATGAGGCCATCCGCTGTAGGACGGATGAGAGGGTGCAGGTCGAAGTGTTTGTGCGGTTGCTCCAACGGACCGATCTCTCCAAGGCAGTTTTAGGCCAGGTGAGGGGTTCATACTCATACTCATACTCTTGTGCTGTGGGGGAGCAGTTTGATTCAGAGGCACCATTAAAAAAAACAACATTAAACCACACTTTCACTGTATAAATGAAGGTTAACTGAGGCTGAGACTTCTTCTAATCAACATTTATAAGTTAAATACTTGACTATGTGATATCTTTTGTGCAAATATGTGTTAAATTCTGATAAGACAGTGTGTGTTGTGACTTAAAATCAGGGGACTTCAGATAACGTAGGCCATGATATGGTTGTGATATCAACAGGATGTCGGAAAGCTCTGTGTGGGTTTGGGAGATTGTTAAAGGGGCTCTGTGGACCTGGAACATTTGATTATGTTAACAGACTATTGTTGATATCTGCTGCTGGAGCGGAGAGAAAGCGGCGAGACAAACACACGAGGACGCGCTTAAAGTCACGTCCATCGGATTGTCACGGAAAATCCGACCTGCGTCCGTCTCAAAGAAATCCACAGTCCAGCAGCGTTGAGCCGCTGAATAATCATCCACAGGCTTTGATCAGGCAACTTATAAGGACTCATTTTTCATGTCACATTACAATGTGCTCAAGCATCGGCAATAAAAAAGTGAATAACACATGAAAATTGTGACATAGAGCCCCTTTAAAGACACGAGCTTTAAAGGGTGAGTTCATCTGAAAATAAAAATTCTGTCAGTATCTTTGCAGATGGAAAGTCGGATGAAGTTTCATGGTCCACAAAACGTTTCTGGAGCTTTGCAGCAAAACAGCGTCGCAAAAATGAAACAAAATGGCTCTCTATGCTCCGCCGGCTTAATCCAAGTGTCCAGAGGCCCCAAGATCCCAATTTGATTTCGAAAAGACGATATTTATGCACATACAACCACTTCAGATGGGGGTGTGTGCTATCGATTTAGCTCAGCAGCTACCTAAAGATTTCAGCTCTAAAAAGACGTGTTAATGTCTTGTCACTCAATTTAGGATCTCGGAGTCCCCATCTCCTTCAGTTGTTACAAGACTTAAAAGAATTACAAGAATGTTGTGACGCTGTTTTGCTTCGAAGGTCCTTAAATGGTTTGTGGACTACGAATCTTCACCAGACTTCCTAACGGCGTGAGTGTGAAGCAGATAATGACTGAATTCTCATTTTTGGGCGAACTTATCCTTTAGACATTCTGTCAGATTTTCTCCATGTACTGCCGAGGTGTAGTCATATGTTACAACACGTGTCTTTGGAGTATTTGAGAGCCAGCTCATAGTTCAGCAGAACGTCCCGTTTCCTGAGTCTTCGGCGTATCATCGCCTTTGTGTCGAGTGGGCACTTTTTTGCACGAAGGAATGCAAACCACAGTTGAAATTTAGATGCTGGACTGAGAAGCGGTGACCTTCTGACGTCATGCTGTCTCTGTCCCTCTCAGATTGCCGAGCATGTTGACTCCACAGATGGATTCCTGAGCAAGTTGTCCCTCTATAAAGCGCTCGCTCTGATCGCTCTCGCTCAGCAAGGGAAGCAGCCCAGCCCCAAACTGTTGGAGAACTGCATACAGGGTAGGTGACGGCAAAGCTTTCTGCTTAATGAGTAGCTTGATCGTAACCTCCAAACCCCAGTCGTCCCTCTGCTGCTGTGACGTGTCATCCGTTCAGGGCAAATGTCACTCTTTTATTGGCTCATGTATACAAGGTTTCGCTTCTTATAGAGTTTCTCCATGACCGGTAACGACAAGGATACACCCACCTATTGTTATAAAGTGACAGTCTCTTGGGAGCATTTATATAAAAATGCAAAGATACAAAATATACATTTTCTCCCATTCTTTTTGTTTCTTTTACAACAGAGTAAAAACCTACAATCTGATACAATTAAGCTTAATTTGTTTTATTTGATTCTGGTGGAGAGGTCCGCTATGTTTCAGTGTTGCATTCTTTCACTTGTTCGACACTGGGAAGATGATAGAGGGGAATTTTCTGGTTTTCATAGAGGTAGCCATTATGCTGCCTCGACTTAGATCCATTCCCAACCTTCTGTGATTATTTAAAGCTCTCTCTGTTATTTCAGGTGTGGCCAGTATGGCAGCTTGCTGCATGCCACTTCCTCATCTGTGCAAAGAACAAGTTTTCTGCATTTGTCGCAGTGCATTACGCTCAGATTCATGACCTTCTTGGAATGAACGCCGGGCACAATAGTGAGCCGGCTAGAGACAAATAGAGCCGGACACGTAGTAATCTGTGGTTTTAACACCAGCATTCCTCGCTGTGAGGAAATTCATTTCATTCTAGATTTATCATTAACAAAACAAATATTGGACGATATTCAGTGCCGGATTTGTGCTTGACAGAGTTTCCAAAACCTCAGCTCGGGGAGCCGAGGGACTTGACTGCACTGAGGATGCAGCCGGCTCAGGAGGACGTACTGACGGTGTCCCAGACGCTGGACAAGCTGCTGGCCCGGGACACAGTCCAGGTGGAGCTCATACCCGAGAAGAAGGGCCTGTTCCTCAAACATGTGGAGTACCAGCTCACCAGCCAGGCAAGACATTGTACTCCTTTCAGATTGTTTTGTTAGAATAAATGTGTGGCAGTATTATTGTTTTACCTTTATTTAGATTAGATTTAGATTGATTTGGGTTTTAGTCACACCGCGGCCTCTCCATCCATCCGATATGACACTAAATTTTGAACAGAAAACATAATCGTGCATGCGCTTTCCCGTTTTCTGATCGTTTCCTTCCTCTGCTTTATGTTTTCTAGCGGTATAAATTATCCGTTTACCGACGCTACAGCGATTTCGATGTCTTCCACGAGGTTCTGATCCAGAGATTTGCCTACAGAATGGTGCCGGCGCTGCCACCTAAAAGGATGTTAAAGGGAGGTGCGTTGACTCTGAACTCTGACATCCACACAGTTCTGATTGTGTTTCTTTGTGTTCTGCATTTCATCCATCTTAGATCCACTATGCTGTGCCCATTATATTGAGATTATATACTTAACTGAAAGGTTGGCTGTAAATATCCAGGGGGGGGTTCTGGTAGCTCGGTAGTTTTTATGGCTGATAAATAATAAATGTTCAATTTTAATAGAAACTGGTATTCCTGCAGGTTCTTTTGTTTCAAACACAGTCGTCCCCATTCATCAAAGTTATTGCCTGAAAGAAACAGGGAAACTAGTGATGTGTAAAATGAGGCTGTTTCAGTTCACAAGGACTTATTGTTGCTTTGGAATGATAATTAAGTCAACACACACACACACACACACACACACACACAGTGAGGGATCCTGGCAAAACACTTGATTAGACAGTCTCTCAATTAGAATCAAAGTACAGAATATATCGAAAAAGTTACCACACATATAAATCCAACATCCTGCCAACTGCGCTCTTTTCCTTTTATATGTGCAGCACAGGATCTTCCTCAGTATGTGCATATGTAAGATTATTTGTTGTCACACTAATTGGCGCAGTCAGTGAGTCTTTACATGCTGATCTTTGAAAGATAACTCGACCACTTTTAGTATCGTTCTCCCACAAAATTGTTGGAATCGCAAGTTTTGGGGAAAAAGTATGAAAATAGATGCTGCAGAAACCTCAAGTGATATCATAAAAAAAAATAAAAATCGATGCATTCTTTTTCCTTGTCAAAAACCTGGTGCCTACATTACCCACAATGCAACTTGAGCACCATCGGTACAGTCGCAGATTCGAGTGTAAACTACCTGGCACTGACTCAAGTGACATCACTAGAGGCAGTTTATCCGAAATTCACAGTACAATAAGTGGGCGGAACTTCCAGGTCCATGCAGAAGTGCCTTGAACCAACAGGAGGCACCTCCACTGGTTGCAAAAAGAGGACCAATTGTATATAAGCATATGCGAAAATGACGCCACTTCTCACTTGATTTGTCACCTTGGTAAACAGTTTTCTAATAAGCTTATAGTCTCAATCCATTGTTTAAAGTCTTCCTCATCAAAGGATGATGTTTGTTTTGTAAAGTATGGTCCCACTTAGTGTCAAATAGAGGATCAAACAGGGTATACGTCAGGGGGGGAATCCTTGAACGGGATGCTACTAAAGTTCTTTTAGGCAAGTCTTGCCACTTGGAAACCATCTTGAAAATGACCAAACCTGATTAAAAAATGCTTCAAAAGTTCAGTGACTTCTCCCCGAAATAAGATTTAAAATGCTCAGTGCTGCGATACAGTTGGCTGACATGGTTTCATGGTTCAGTAGACAATTGGCTTTTAGGGGAAGGGGGCAGGATATGTGTCATAAAACCGCCAACTCGGGCATGACAGAGTTTTCTATTCATGGAGCTTTAAGTGGTTTGTCTCCCCTGTTATGACGTCTCTGATGCCACATTATATAAATTGACCTAAAACAATTATTTCAGCTAATTGCCCCATCTCTATCAACATTAACACTCATGGTCCACTTATTTCCCACTAAGATGTATCCTATGATTTTTTTGTTTCTCCGGCGTCCGTCCACAGTCCTGACCAACGTCTCCGAGCGCGAGTTCATCGAGGGCAGAAGACGCGCCCTCTGCAGATTCATCAACCTGGTGGCGCGGCATCCCTTCTTCTCGGAGGACGAGCTGGTCAAGACCTTCCTCACCTTCAGCGGCTCCGTACGTGACTCACTGCTGCCTCGCTCTGTGGCTGTTGCACAATAAGCATTATCGTCATGATGACTGACGGTGAACTGCTTCCTGTTCCAGCCACTCAGTGTCTTTTTCCACTCACACGCTCCTCACCCCCCCTCTTCCCACACAGGATGTTCAGACTAAGCTGCGTGACACTTACAAGAAAACGGGGGATGAGTTCATGACCAGCAGAGTCGCAACCCTGGCAAAGGTTTGTCACGTGAACAATGGGAAGAACAACCCAAACTATAATCACTTTACGAGGTGTTTTTTAAGAGCTGTTTTGTCTCTGTTGTGTAGGAATATCTCCCCGCCGACATCCAGGCGCAGTTCTCAACAAGCAGAGAGCTGATTAGAAGCATTCACAACAGCTTCCAAAAGCTTCGGGACAGAGCCGAGAAAATGGCGGAGCGCTCGAAGGAGAATGCGACTGATCTCCTCATGTTTGGCAAAGAGCTCAGGTATTTCATTATTATGGATATAACGTTGAAGTCGGTCTCCAGTTTCCAGAGCGTTTGGACTTCGGAAAAAACAAATGTTAATAAGACTCCAAATCCTCAGTGTTGTTGTGTCTCTTCATGGTTGTTACCTTGAAATGAGTTTGGCAGCTCAGACACCACAATGTTCCCTCCCGCCCCTGTAATAACGCTGTTTTTCTTCAGTACGCTGGGCTCAGATGCTTCGTCTCTTCCCTCCTTGGCCTCCTCACAAAGCACCTGGGGGACCCTGCGTCAGTCTCTGAAGAGTCTGTCCGTTGAGTTCGCCGTGCTGTCTGACAAAGCTGCTCAGCAGGTACGGCCCTCAGTCCTTCATCCCCACCTCCTGCTGCCCAAAACACCGGCACCGTGTAGTGAATGTTGTTGTGCTAATGTCCTCAGGGCCGGCGGGAAGAGGACGATGTTGTGGAAAAACTGAATCTTTTCCTGGATTTGCTGCAGTCGTACAGAGTGAGTCAGTCACACCTCTTGAGTTTACTTGAGTCCACCTTCAGGGGTCAACAACCTTTCATGACAGGTGATCTTGTTTTGGTGTTTGCATGTTTTCACGTCGAAGGCCTGATGACACTGTAAGAGGTCTGGAGTCTTTTCTTTTCATGCTACTCTCTACGTCTACTCCACAACATTTCAGGGGGATATATTGTGCTTTATAAGTTTCTGGTTACTTTCCAAATTAAGATTCTTGCACACAAAACGCATAAAAACGAACAGTAAAATCTGATGTTTTTACAGTTTATACAACTACAGCTGAAACAATGAGGCGATAAATTAAGTAGTAGATTGACAGGAATTTATTGGCAACTATTTGGATATTAGTAGATGATAATAGATATTTTTCCTTCCACATAATTTGAACATATTTCTGATTATTTTGAGATTTTAGACTGTTACTGGACTGTAATTCTGACCGCATTTCTCACAATTTTCAGAACTTTTAAACCAAACAATCAGTTGATTAGTGGAGAAAATACTCGGCAGATTAATCCGCAATGAATAAAAACTAATTAGTTACAGTCGTATACACAAAAAGCCCAATTGAGCTCCAGTTAAAATCCTCCTTTTACATGAATGCAGAGTAATAATAATCTTTAAAATACTTTTTTCTTGTACGTTTAGTGCATTTTCCTGATTATACTCACCGACTCTAACTAAACTGACATTTTCAATGAAAGCATTGTTGTGTTAGGATGTAAAGGATCCACTTCCTCTATTATTGAATCTAACTGAATGAAGCACTGCGAAGCAGCTTCCATCCAACAAGGCATAACATAAAAATCTTGTGTTTTTGGGTTGGAGAGTGTTCAAGTTTGCACCACAAGATTTTATCCCTGATCTTCCACTTTGCTGAAGATTTTTTGGAGATCGCTGACAAAGATCCGCAGATCAGAGGCAGATTGTTGGCGACAGTCGTTTTGTCTGAACTGTTCAAATGAGCGTTGTTCTGCTGGATATCCAGCAGGAAGAATATCTGGTTAAATCGCCGATGGGTCGAGCATCAATGAGACTCTCTCCTTTCTCCCTCTCTCCTCGTCCTCCTCCTCATCCACAGCAGCTCTCTGAACTCGGTCTAACCAAGCATCCATTTGTATGGAACGAGCACATAAAAGCATTTACTGAAGTCTGTACCAGAATCTACACAAACAAACTGTGTCGACCCTGCTGAACTGCAACACGAGCAGGCAGTTTTTCAGTCCAGTTCGTTTTCAGTGCACAAATAACTCGGACTGTGTCCTGTGTGACATTTCAACGTATCACCCGCCGTCGCCGATCAGTCACGCAAGTCTCATGATTACAAGACAGGAAGTACTTGGTAACTAGATTCAGGATTAAGCAATAATCCATTTTGCAGTGACTAAACAGGGGGACTGGGGACTTACCACAATCTGTTAACTTCGATATATATGGTCATTTCACATTTTGCTCATCCTCGGCTGTTGTGCGCCATTGTTCTGTCTATATCCGTGCCATTTTCCGATTCAATTGAGGAGAACTGCATGTGACTGCGTTTGTCTCCAGGATCTCTGTGAGCGCCACGAGAAGGGCGTCCTCCACGAGCACCAGAGAGCTCTGCACAAGTACAGCGTGATGAAGAGGCAGATGATGAGCGCCACAGTGCAGCCCAAAGAGCAGGCGTCTGTGGAGCAGCTGGAGTCGCGTATTGTTCAGGTGATCCGGCAGCTTCGACATTTTTAAGGCTTCCTGACTGTTTTTAAGTAATTCAGCGCTCGATAAATAAAATGTTGCACACTCACAACATCCACTGCGTGTAATTAATACCAAAATATTCTCACACTATTTCATCGTTCTCCAGTGTTGAGGGATTAGATCAGTATCCATAAGGTCCCTTTAAATTGAATTTAGACCGTTTCACATTTTTGAGCACAAACACCTCTGATGCTTCAGCGTACTTCCTGTCGCAGCGACCGTCTATTGCAACACTCTATGCAGGGGGCCAGATACCATAATATAACTGAATGAATAAGAGCAACTTTGAATGGAGCAAATCACGGTTTCAAACACGGGTGGAAACATGAGTCATATCGGGGTGGATATCAATTAACAGCTTTTGTCGACTTGCTGTCTCCCTGCTGGTTTCAGCTCGTGACTGTGGTTACTCTCAGTCAGTGTGTTTGGAGTATGTGGTTAGAAATTGAATGAAATTGTTTTCTGGTCACTTTAGCTTCAGTTTTTGGATTTTGACTGTTCAGCCAGTTGAACCCCCCCTGTAATTTAATGTCAGTAGCATTATTTTATGTTGCACATTATGAATGTTTTATGATTTTTTTTGTTTAACAGCAAGAAAACGCCATTCAGACGATGGAGCTGCGTAACTACTTCTCCCTGTTCTGCCTCCACCAAGAGACGCAGCTCATCTTCATCTACCTTCCCATCACATCCCACATCCTCGGGGCTTTTGTTAACTCCCAGGTCCAAGGACACCGGGAGGTGAGGGAATCATCTTTTCCGCAGATTTTCCTCCTCTGTCGCTGCGAGAGGTCAAATCAGTTTTTAAATTGGCTTCCGATGAAAGGACTAATAATGATGGATGGTATCACCGGAGGAATAATCTCCCTCACGGAGGACTGGAGCTTGTTTACAGTTCACATGAATAGATGAATCTCCCACACAAGCCTCCGCCTATTTATTTGTTTGTACTGAAATATTTATTTTAAAACCAAATGAAGCAAACAGGTTAGACGCCTCGATCTGAATTTAATCTTTTTCACTCAACCGCCAATATGGAAGGGCTGGGAAATATATTCATGTATCGTTATCATGAAAATGTATCATCTTAGATTTAGGATATCATTATATATTGTGGTATGACACTGTTGTCTGTTGTTTATAGGCTGCGTTACAGCACAGTGATGTCATTTTCTGACTTGTTCTAATACTTTTTAGTTATTATATCCACATGCATGATGGCTATTTATCAAAAAACACATGGTTTTAATATTTTAAGAAAGTACAGTCATCATAACAATATTCTGTCATTATTCATATCGAGGTATTTGCTCACAAATAAGGTGATATTTGATTTTGTCTCCCAGTCTTTAACTCTCCATAGTGATTTGGAGAAGATTTCAAAATCTTTAAATAAATATTGTGTGCTGCGTTATAGCCTAAAGAAAAATATTGCGGTGTTATTTTCAGGCCTTACTGCACAGCCCAACAATGTGGCAACATTTCTGTGGAACTTGATGTGATTTAACTTGGATGTTTTCTGAGTATGATTACCTGGAAACAATAAACAATATGCAGGTTTCATACAGGTGCTGAAGAGCCTTAAAAGTGCTTGGATTTCGGTGAAAGTGTGAACTTAACCTTGTCTGAAAGTGGCCATTTCAAAAGTTCTTTATTCCCAACATCTCGTCATATTATGTCATGTAAGGGAGCAGGTGTCCTCCTGTAGACGTAGCACAATAACATCTGATTTCATGTGATGAATTGTTCATTTTGAACAGGAAATGTATATAAAATATGTCATTTCTGTCAACTGTAAGCTGCTGGCAAAGCTTGAAAATGCTCACGTTTTGACTGGACTTTTTGCCTTCTCTCCAGATGGGAGAGGTGTGGAACGAACTCCAGCCGAAGCTCGGATGTCTCTTCGGTGGTAATAACGGGTTGAAACGTCCCATCTGAAACCTGAAAAACCCAGAAGTGAAAGGAGGGGAACGCTGCAGCGGACGAGGATCACAAACTGGAAAAGAACTTTTAAAAAACTAAGAATGCACAACCTTTCGTCATCGTATTACACAGTATACATTCCACTCAATAAGAGGATTGTTAATGTAAATGGATTCTCAACTTCTCGACTTATTTCGGGGGTTTGATCATCGACCATGTAAGTGGAAAACACAGTGGGCTCATAAATCTGCCATTTCATGCTCCGCTTGATGAGCAAATTATTTCCTTTTTTCCAAATGAAGGAGGGAAAATCCTCTAACTGTTATTTTATAAGGGAGCAGTCGGCATGTCGGCCTCGACGCATGACGACAAACTCATGCATTCCCACTCATCTCCTGAAGCACCTGTTTATAACTTTGAACTTTTTAAGAGGTTTTATACACTAAGATAGCTGAGGAAGAGTAGCGCTGGACAGACAGTTTGACTCTATTAAAGGATGGGATTATTTTAAATCTCCAGTCATGAAGGTTTTTTTGCAGAATAACTTTAGATGAATGGATTTTTGATACAGATTTGTAGTTTATAAGGACGTGTAGCAGCGTACTTTACATGTTTATGGACACTTGTGCTCCTTCTCTCACTGTTATAGTATTTACTTCTTTGCTTTCTCCGCTTAAGTTTTTTGAAGACTCTCAGTTTTAGTTTATAAGCTACTTTGAAAGGCTTACACTCAGAGTACAAATACTACAAAGGGCAGAGATTTGAGATTTATTGATAAAAAACAACAACCTCTGGCACTAGTGTCAAAAATAACACTATAAGCTATTGATTACTACCAAAGATCTATGATATAAATTCACTAAAAATACACAGCTGTGCAATAAGTCATGTAATAAGATTCCTTAGCAGTTAAAATTTAATAATCACTAACTTGGCTAAATTAACTTATAGAGTATTTTTTCACAGTTGTAGATTTAAATGTGTTTAACTATGTGTATCAGGGCAAAAAGACGGCAGCTCTGAACGGCCACGAGTAAAACATATTATTTAATTTTGTTTCCATGTTGATGAGGTAAATTTGTTGTATTTTCTCACAATTGTTAAAAATGATCTTGTTGTTTTGGGAAAACAACATTGCATTGACTTATCACAGGAAAACTGAGAAAGTAATATGTTTGACTCATGTCTCTTTTGGGCTTCCGTACATACACTCAACAGTCAAGATTCAAACATTTTCTGTTTTTCTCTCATAACAACTTAAAGTTGTTTAACTTTTAGCGTGATAACGGCATAGAAAAGATTTGTTTTCTGAAAACCTTGAGAAAATGATCCCATTAACTCAGATAAACACATGTTATTCGGTGATAATGACTTAAGTTACTCATGATCTTGAGAAACCAGGAAAAAAAATTGAACCCGTTATGTAAAAGCCAAGGAAAAAATATGTCTGACCCATGGCTGTTTAGGGCTTCCATACAAAGATCTACAATATTACTACTTTTTAGATATTTGGCATGAAAACCATGATCTATATTTGTGACTGTACACATGTAGTTTATCAGAGCATAATATATAAACGGATACGTATATTTTTAAAGTAAAAAAGGGACACTTTGCCACAGACGGGCTCATGAATTTAAAGTTACCTCACAAATACACCGAGCTGACTGACCGGAGAGTAAATCAGGACGTGTGAACGTAGTTCAACTTTATTTTATAAAGAAACATTTGTGCATACAGTATGAACACATTTGAAAAGAAAAACAGTATCAGGAATCAGATTGACTTGCACAGTATATGAACCCAATAAAATTCTGACTGTAGATATTGTAAATATTTTATCTAAGAAATCCTTGCAGAATTGTGTAAAATCAATTATCCTGAAAAATAAAAAGACGGAATGGATTTTTCTTTCACTGTATTGATGCTTTGATTGTCTCTTTTTTGAAACATTTAACATAAGTTATTTTATATGTATACACTACAGTGTACTGTACAGTAAAAAAGGACAAACAACAATCACTGGACACTTTATAAAGAGAACTTCAGCATTTAAAGGCTGATGACCTGGAAGGCCGATGCTTTTAATAAATGTCCTCAGAAACACAGTTCCTCCTGCTCACAGTTGCTCCACTTCCTCCAGTTTGTGGCTGAGGATCACATCGTGACCCTGAAACTTAAAGTAGCCAACGAATTTCTTCTTCTGGAGCATCAGCGGGAACCAAATGATGTCATCTGCCCACATTTGGCTGAAGGGGATCTGGTGGCATTCAAACCACTGAGGCCTCATTTCTAGAAAACATCAGGACATGGTCAGCAGACCTCCTGAAAAGCACACGCATTTCATCTCGAGGCATTTTAGATTGTGCTTTCAGAAGTCTGTCTCAAAACAGTACTGACATCTCAATATGTGCGAGTTATTGTTGGCTGCCCTCTTTTTTTTTTAAGCTCAACACTGATGCCAGAGATGGAGAGAGGAAACATTATGGCCTACAGAGTTCATCTCGGAGGCTTCAAAAGAACAAATCCAAGTGTCAACGTTTTAACGCTACGGTCATTTTGGTACAAAATCCCTCTTTGCTTTTTACTGCTGAGCTGCGTAACAAAAAAAAGCCAATGCTGAGCTAAAAACTTGGAAAGACCTCAACATGAAACGTCTACCTCAGACTGAAGAAGCCTCATTTTATCTGCACGGTACCGAAGATCACGAGTATTGTTTCCAGACAGATTTAAAAAAAATGTGAACCTACCCTTTAAGTTCACTATACTGACGTATAATTTTTTTCTGTCGAAGTAGATAAACAACTGAGAAGATTCCATATTTTAAAAACGTATAAAAGACGTCAGCCTTTCACTTCTTTTTCAAACTAAAGAGAGAACTTCGGCACAGCGGCTCGACTTCTCCTGTCACTAAACTGCGTTTAAAAACATGTAGCGAACTTTCCTCTCCCGTGGGTGAAGTAGAAAATGTGATTTCTTAAACATCGCCACTTGCTGAGACAGCGTGTAGAACTTTAAAGCCATACTAGTGCTGACAGCAAGTTTCAGCACCAACTTTGGCACATTTCATTCAAGCGTCTCCTCCGTTTCTCTCTCTTCCCGCCGGCTGTTTGACTCCTCTTGCCCTCCCTCAGGTCCGGCGTTAATGTCTGACTCCTCGACGAGCTGCACTTTGCTGTGCCTCCACTTCACCCTGTTGACCTTGACTAAATTCTCAGGAAGCGCAGATCACTGCAGGCCTCTGCATTCCTTCCTTTGAGGGCCTCTTCTTCCCTTTGTGAATTTTCAGTCTTTTAAACTTAACTGCTGAGAGCATATTCATCGATCCCTGCCTGAACTCGAGTGCTCTCTTTGCTCTCAGCCATGTCTGTGAAAAAGTTCCCATATAAATGTTTCAATTATTCACTCAGCGGGATCATTATGGTCTGTTTTGTTTCATAGGTGATTTCCAAAAAACATGAACTAGATGCACTGTGAACCAAAACTATTGATTTTCAGAAGGCATCGTTAGCTCAGACTAGAGCCTGGACTGGAATCGAGATAAACGTAATGGGATGTTCAAGATTTAAGGGGAACCAAAAGTAAAAAGGGAATTTTATTTGAAGGATTACAGTCTGCTTTGTTGGTCAGTGAGTTGGAATCATGTACAACAAAAATAGACGTTCCGGTGAACTGCGAACAATCATAGTTCTTAGAACGCTGTTTTTTAGGCTCCAACTAGAGAGCAGGTTCCTCTGCAGCACCAGAGAACCGTGAGTGATGTAAAGCGTAGAGTGGTTTGTCCATGTCAGGAGCAAGTGCTGGCAAAAAAACTTTTTTTTTTAAATCCTGCCAGCTGTGCGAACAAGTGAAAACAAAAAAACAAGAGCTTGTAGAGAAAAAAAGCTGGCTGGCTTACACAACTCATGAGTCCTATTTGCTGCATAAAACAAAATCCAAAACAAACATCCATAAAAAGGTATTGTTCCTCACTGGGCAGTTCCTCCTGGGGAGTCCCCAGAACGGCCCTGTCTGAGCGTGCCTTTACTCCTTTGCTTGTGGGATGGTACTTTCCAAAAGCACGGGAAATTTAGGGGCGGGGCTTGTAGAGCTGAAAGTCTGCAGCTGCAAACTAATCTGCTTCCCCCCCCACATCAACATGAAGCTACAGAAGAAAAGCACATGACTGATGACTTTTTTCACGGATCTTTGACCGTGAGGGAAACTGAGACAACAATGGACCCAGTGAAGCCTTTAGTTTCTGAAAAGTAGTTCTGGGTACTTTTGGTGGAAATGCAGCTTCAGTTGTTCCTCTTCACCTCCAACTGCTTTTTTAAATTTGTTTTTATTTTCTTATCATGGTAACAAGAGACACCTCTATTTCCTAAGTCATTGTTTTAAAGCTATTTCAATATTAAGAGTTATTATCATTAAAAGATGATAGTAGATAGATGATAATAATACAGTAACTCTGTCATCCCACAGCTTTTTTCTCTATTTACCTATTAACATAAAACCTAGGTAGAAATATGCTGGGATCAGTGTGTTGCCGTGGTAACATACCCTCTGATTCGGTCGGCTCTCCGTTATAATCATCAGCTCTGAAAATGTGGACGTCCAGCAGCTGCGGTTCCCCGACAAACTCAAATTTGATATTTCCGACCTTCTCCAGGGCGTCCACCGTGAGGCCGCTCTCCTCCAGCAGTTCTCTGAGAAGGACATCTTCACATGAATATTTGATAATGTGTCTTTTAGAAATAAACTCAGAGGACGCTTCACACAGACACTGACAGCAGGTTAAGATTGTAAAGTGTTGGCACAGAGCGAGTCAACCGCTTTCACTGAGAGAGGCGGTTGGTAAGAGAAATATCTCCACAGATACGCAGTTTAAAGAAGCTGGAATCAGAATTATGACTATTAATCAATTATCAAAAAAGTTGGTCATTAATTTAAAAGTTTACAGCGAGTTGATGAACTGTTGCAGCTCCAATGTTTGTAACAAGACTGATGATAGATTTCCAGAACTCTTTACACGCAGAGCGGGTCTGTGCTTGACCCCGAGAGAAAAATGTTTGAGACTCGGCCTGATTGCGTTCAGAACTTCCTTCCTTTCGCTTTTAGAACAAACATCCTGCTGATGACTGATGATCGCTCGCACACACACACACACACACACACACACACACACACACACAAGTAAATATTTCATCTTTATTCTATCCTGAAGTACACATGTGGATTGATTTTAAACGCATGGATCTCCATCTTGTTCCTATGAATACATGTTAGAGGTGTAAGAGGGCTGCAGTGGAAAGCCACAGCACAACACCAAGTCAGTTAAACTTCAATCTGTCCATTTAGGAATCAGTTTCACCTGCTTTGGTGCAAATTAAAGTGGCAACAAGTGCAATGGAGGCAAAGGCAAGACAACCCCTAAAAACTGAATGGTTTTGCATGTGGCCACAGGTAAGTGCTCTCTCCTTCTCCTTCCTGACTGATTCTTCTCTAGTTGTTGATTTAGGTTCCTTTGACTGTTGTTACATCATTGTACAATGTACACTGCAGATTTTCAACTTGAATTGTTCATTCATCAAGACCTGATGGTGTGAGTAAAGTGTTCCCTTATTTTATTTGAGCAGCGTGGCTATGATCTCTAAACCCGTTTGTATGTTTCAAAGTATCTGATAACCATGTTTATGGGATCACTGCAAAAAATCTGTGCATGAGCTTTTTACACATTTTTTTACTCATTTTATTTGTGTTACTTATGGAAAAGCTTTATTTCCCTGTTAACCTGTTAAGCCCGCCTGGAGCACCTATAGCAATATATCTGAAATAGTAGTAGTTTGGTGCCTGAGAAATTTAAAATCGCACAGATGGTGCCAAAATGTTCAAAAAATGGCACATTTGGAGGTTCTGCCTGAGTGCTCTGGACTAAGACCTCTTTAATTTAGTTCTGATTCACTGTATTAGCATAACGGTTACCAGATGTAATGTTCAGATGTTTTGCAATCGTTTGCTAGAGATTTGGAGCTGCAACTTCCTCGGAGGAAATGTATTCTAAAACAAAACAAAAAATCTTTAATTTATGCTGTGTGCTAATTTAAATCACTCTGACCCAGTGACATATATACTTATACTTACACATCTAAACACATATTTCCAGTGTTCCCTTTGTTGTGATGCCCCGATTATTTAAATAAACCTTGTAATTGCAGAGATACACTCTGTTCATTACTGAGCAGACATAAAATAGAGGTTCATTCTTAAAAGTATCAAAATTCTAAATTTGAATCTCTTTCTCATGCTTTTACATAATATTAAAAATTCCAGCTTTAATTGCTTGTTTCCACTCAGACTCTGTCAGATGTGTTGTGAACCCCTCACACCCCCTCAGGACAGTGCAGCTTCATAGAGACAGGTGAGGAGATGACTTTACCTCCGTGCACCTTCTTCAATGGTTTCTCCTTGTTGAACTTTGCCCCCGAAGCCGTTCCACTTCCCCGCCCCGAACCCTCTCTTCTTCATACCGAGCAGCACTCTGCCGGGTCGGACCACCAGCACCAGGGTCAGCAGCTTGGGGCTTATCATGTCAGCGGCCTGACAGGAAGAGATGAGATACAACTTCACAGAAACACAATGTCAACACCGACCTGACCAAACATCAGACACACAGCACCGGGAGCGACAACCTCACCTGTTCAGTGTCTGCCCTGTGTCTGTGCCTGCACGTGACCCGGTAAAAACCGCGAATATAGATATAAAACAACAACAACTTAAGGAAGTGATGAATAAGAAACTTTGAAGGACTCCCGCGTGCAGCGCCACAGACGTGATCACGTGACGCACTGACGTATGAGAGCCCGGATCGGTCCGAACCACATCAGCCTGGACAGAAGGGTCCCATCGTGTGTTTGGAGGATCTGTTGAATGTGTTACCTTCAAATATGTTCGAGTAGAAACTGCAGGCTTCACGTTTATTAACGTGTCATTCAGTCACTCAACTGTTAAGATGATCCACGTTGTGATTTAACAATGGGGAAAATGAAATATTGTATATTGATATATCATATAAAATATATCTATCATGACAAGTAGTAATGACAATACAAATTGCTGCATTATATCTGTTTTGTTTAAAACACCCTACCACAAATAACAACAAACCATAACATTAATAATGATAATGCAATTTATATTTGCCATTTATATTTGCAGGAACTTCGGGTAAAATATTTACAGCTTGAAGACATACACAAATATGTAAGTCCATTTCCACCAGCGAAAAGAAAAAAAAGATGAAAACTAATCTTGAATATAAAAATATTGATATTATGGGATAAAAAAGTCACAAGGTGAAAAAAATAAAAATAATTTGAACTTTTCTTATTTCACAGTTATGACGTTGTAATGCATCATTTCACCTTTTCATAATTATGAGTTCTGATGGAATTTTCTTTTTGTCTTTGACTGACAGAAATGGAAACACCGATGACACAGCATCATAACCATTTTTTCTATAATTTTACTTTATTTTATGCCCCTTAAATTGGTAGCTTTTAATTTTCTTTTTTTTCTTCTTTTTTTTCACCTCACAAGTATAGAGGCCTTATAGGTGCACTGTGTAGTTTAGGGATTTTCATTGACTTTTAAATTCTATTTATTTATTTTACACCTTAACAAGCCCTCTTCATTTTCATGACTGAATGAATAAATAAACAACGTGACCTTAAATGTCAACACCATTTCATACTGTGCTGCTTCAGTGTTCTGGGGACTTTATTTTTCTCTGAGAACAGCTTGCTTATTCAGTTATAGAAGAGATGCATATTTCTGACTTTGTATTTTTACTTCATTGATGTAATTGATGCATTAAAACAGTTTCTATCTGCGCAGGAACAAGCTTGACTTTCTCAGGTAGGAACTTTTGTCAGTCTTCACAGTGAGGGGACATATACATGTGTTACGCACAGAGTTTGTCTTTGACCAATCGCGAGTTGTCGTTCCACGCAGGCGCAGTTGGCTGTACGCTACACATGACCTCTCTCAGTCAAAACAATGTGGTGGTCGCGCCTCCAGAGCCGAGGGCTGCACTCCTCGTCCCGTCTGATGAAGAAGCTGAGCAGTAAGACTCCCGCCGGGCAGCGCTGGGTGCTGCGGCAGCTCAGAGACCCGTACGTCAAGGCTGCTCACCAACAGAACTTCCGGTGCCGGAGCGCCTTCAAGCTGCTGGAGATGGACGACAAGTTCCGGCTCTTAAAGCCCGGATACAGCGTGGTGGACTGCGGGGCTGCACCTGGAGCCTGGAGCCAGGTGGCGGTGCACAGGGTCAACTCTGCCGGGACAGGTGAGACAGGAAGAATATCAGGGGTGGACAAAATAACAGAGACAGAGCATAAGACAAAATCAGTGCAGTATTGTGAAACTTGTGAGACTTTTGTGGATCTTGGCTGCACTACTTTTAGATTATTTTACTTTATTCACTTAGATTTATTATCTTTGATCAGAGAATTAGCTTTTCAATATTCATCATTCATGTCAGTCACTCTAAATGTCACAATTCTTTCTATGCTTTTAACTTCACTAATAAAAAAACATGAAAACATCCTGCATGCAGTCACATATAGATGAAGAAACACCGGTAATACTGAAGAATCCATTTCAAAGTTAAAAAAATAATAATAATCAAGCGATCAGTTAACCCTTTCCCTCCCCCCACTTACCCTGTAAGTATGGGTAACCATAACCATTTTTTAAAATACAACTTTATTCAAAGAGTTTTGAATATACATTTGTCCACTTATATCAATACATACGTAAACAGACAGTGGCCCCTGTCAAAATGAAACTTGCAGTTATATAAAGAAATGCAGTTTTAGCATATCGCCTTTCCTTGAGTTAACATTCAAAAGAAAAGAATGAACCATCGTCAGACAAGTCTTCAAAAAAAAGTCTAGCCCGTTGCGATGCCAACCGGTGAAAGTTGAGTGGATATGTGAGGGTGTGAAGAGCTGGTTCAGAGACGGAGCTGATTAAACTTTTTAATTGCAGGGGACAACTCACAAAGCCACATCACTGTGCTGCAGTTTTATATAATGACTTGTCAAAGTCGTATTAATGTTGCTTAGTAACGTAGGTGTATGTTCAGAGTCTTAATTTGATGGATTATCAAGGCCTTTGAACTTCTTTACAAACTGTTTTTCATACTAATTAGCGCTGCAACGACTGGTTGATTCATCAATTGGTAAATGAGTGAGCTGTGAGCTACTTTCCAGCCAACCTTGAACTTTTTTTCTAGGATTTATTTATTTGTTTAGAAAGGGAAAGAAGAAAAGTCATACAACGGGACCCCATTGTGCTGATATTTGTGTGTTAATACCTGCAACATGTTCACTGAAAATCCTCCTTATTGATTACAAGATGTTGTCCTGCATCCTAGATCCAGAGGTACCGTGCGGCGCAGTTGTTGGCATTGATCTGCTGCACATACCACCTCTGGACGGTGCCCACTTCCTGTCCTGCCATGACATCACTGACCCCGCCACGCACGCCAAGCTGCTGGAGCTGCTCCCCGACGGCCAGGCTCACGTCATCCTGAGCGACATGGCGCCCAACGCCAGCGGTTTCCGAGAGATGGACCACGAGAGACTCATCACCATGTGTTTGTCTTTGGTGGACTTGGCTGCGAAGATTTTACGGCCGGGGGGCTCTCTGCTCTGTAAATACTGGGACGGGATCCTCGCTCATAAACTCCAGCAGAAACTCTCGAGTGTGTTCGGCAGTGTTCAGACTGTAAAGCCAAATTCCAGCAGGAAGGATTCAGCTGAGAGATATTTCTTTGCTAAAATGTACAGAAAGACAGTAAAAAGATAGTAGTTCTCTTTTATTTTTCTACATTGTGTCCTAAAATGAAGAATTTGTCCAATTCATATGTTTTCTGCGGTTTCGTGAGGCGCACACACACAATGCCTGATGAGTGAACATTAAGAGGAGGCTTACTTAATGACTTTGATCAAAAGGTGGCACTGTTGAGGCATCAGTAAGGCTCCCCGCTGCAGACACAGACACATTACATACTGCTGGTGCTGATTTTTATCCCTTCAAACTTAACACAGCAGCAGCAGTGCATGTGTAATATGTAATCCTATGCAAGAATCATGTGGTGTTCCTCAAGAGCCCAGTGCTGCTGTGTTCTCTCTCAACTTATTGTTTGCCCCTCAGTGTTTGTTCTGCACAGTCGGTTTGGTGTTTGCTCTGTCGCGGAAAGTCATTTACCAGTGCTGCTTATGCTAATAATTTGCACTGGCAGCCATGTAGAAATATGTAATCATTCTCTCAATGAGAGGTTATGAAGGGAAAACCTAATACATAAGAGTCACATACAGCATGACTAATGGGAAGTGGGATGATACTGCAGCTTGGCACGCAGCAAGTGTTGCCGGGGCTCTGCTCTCCGACAGCGGAGAGATGTCCATTTCCTGGGAAAATGGTTTCTTTAAAGATTCTTCTGTAAATGACAGTGCTGAACACTGTGGAGAGTGTTGTCATGCTGATTGTGGTCTTGTCAGAGTTTTGAAACATTGGTAATGAAATAAAAGGACGTTTCTGTCAGAGTTGCATATAAAACACATAATCTGTATTCCTCTTGTCGCAGAAACCAATACAGGGCTCCACCGTATAATTCCTGCTACATAACACTAAAAACCTTACTCCAATAAGTTAGGATCATGTTAATAAAATTGGAATGCAATCATTTGGGAGTTGTGTTGACACAGCGGTTTGACGAAGCATTTAGTCATCATGCGTTCCACAGTGTGGTGAACCTTGTCCCATCCTTGTTTGTGAACACCACAGCCTTTTAAGGACGCCCCCTGTGGAAAAAAGGTGTTTTCATTAGCATTCCACAGTTCTCCCAGCCTTTTGTTGCTCCTGTCCCATCTTGTTTGAAATATTTTTTCTGGCTTCAAATTCAGAATAAGCGCATATTTACAGAAAAACAATGAAGTTGATGAGGTGGAACATTGGATGTATTATGTCTGTATGGTTTTCAGTTGAGTATATGTCAAAATTGCAAATGAGGGTCGGACATTATTTCAAATTGTTCGCAGGACTCAGTTATGATTTGAAAAGTCGTCGATTACATGGTGTAATGCATACTTAAGTAAAATCAAATTACTGTCTTGAACAAATACTTAGTTCCTTTCTACACTTACTTCCACCCCTAGTTGTGACATTGCTAACAATGTGATGTACGTATTTGCTCATGAAAATCTGGGCCCTGTCCATATGTAGTCTCAGTTGGCCAGCTTCTCTTCTTGGGACATCATTTCGTGTGCATGTTTTGAGGAGCTTTATGCTTTTATTACAGCCATCAGTAGAGAAATGACAGGAGGGAGACCTCCATGTACAAGGACACATTCTTAGTGGTTATCGGTATAACATAACCACCTATTTTGCACCACTTTACAGTTATTATTGCTTAAATAACACTGAAACTTTAACTTTGGTTCGACTGGGATCGTAAAAAATAATACATTTTCTGGCTTCTACCTTGAGAAAGTACTACTGCATTTCAAAATAAAAGACAATATTTGACTGTAGTCCTGTTGACAATGCTAGTTCATAGTGTAAATCTTTCTCTGTAATGTGAAACAAATGTGTTCTGACTCCACTGACTTTACGAGCTCACCTTTGTCTCAATAACGTGGGAATATGGAACGAAGTTGAAGCTAAGCTAAGCTGCTAAGGCTATGTAGCTCGGTTCAAGCCTCACGCTAAAACAGGTGCAAGCAAGTTGTCTGAAGTGTCACCTGTCTGTAGAAAGGTTCTTTCAAAAGACAGATATATATTTTAGAGTAATTTCCCCTCAAATTATCATTAACGTCTTGTTTTCTCTTTGCTAGCCTACTTCAGCTGTTTGAAAGTCAGACTGCTTCAGGGTTTTCGCTATAAAAGTATCAGCGCTATCACCATGGTTTCCAGTGGACTAAACCATTTGCTGCTCCTAAAAGGGGGGGTGCGGCGAAAGACTCAACTTAGTTAGGAATTAAATGATAAAAAAACAAAACAAAATCAGATACTCAGGCTCACACAAGATAAATACTAAAGAGGCAAACCACGTCAAAGTGTCAAAATGGCAGACGCAGACTAAACCAGAGTGTTCGCTCGTTCCACTACCCTCCTTCTTCCATTCACAGATTAATAACACCCCCGATGAGAACAGTGAGGATGTCTTGTTTCATGGATGCTGTGTATGAATGGAAACCTTTTTGAAAAGAGATGAATGTAAATGTGTATCAGCCTTGTGTTTAAGAAGTAAAAGGTGGAATCGTTAAATATTGAACTTTAATTCAATAAGCATTTGTGTTAAATTTCAGAGTTGCCCACGAGCAAATAAAGTTCCTTTTACATTTCCAGCTGCTTTGTGTGACCGGAAAATCTTCTTTTCTCACAAACAACAAACAAATTAATGATAAATTATCATCGTTATTGAAATCAATTTACCTTAATTGGTTCTTAAAGTTTGATCAATCCACAAAATGAAAATTGAAAGCCTAATCAAGACTGAATTTGCATGTATGGCAGCGAAGGAAGAGACGGCTCACATGAATAAATTAAACAGGCTGCTATTTAGCCTTTCTGTCTCAGGAGTGATGAGCAACACAGTATGAACTGAGACATTCATGCCTCTCGGTGAAATTAACTCCATTGAAGGGGGACTGACCTCCAAAGATGATTGTTTGGAGTGAATGGGAGTCGGCAATGCCTGTTTGATGAAGCTGATAGTGAAAGATGTGAACAGATGACCAATTTTACTTCTCATTACTTGTTGCTTATTCAGCCCTTTGCTATTTAGATTTAAATTATTCTAAAATTACTGCAGGATTTATGTAAATTCCACTGTGGCCGAGCACCCGGGCTCGGGATGAATGATGATTCATTCACAGGTTAATTCATTCTTCACCGGCCAGCTGCAGGTTCAGATGTAAATACTAGTAAATTAAGAGGGAGAATCTGATGGAGAGCTGCAGATATTAAATTCGGAGTTGATGATTCTATTATCGTCAGTGTTTGGAAAACAATCTGCTGTGGAGGAACCTCTTTTAAATGCTTCTTTTTTGTATGGATGGAAAAGTTATATACTTTTGTTTAACAACATATATGTCGTATCTCAACATATTTCAGTATTAGCTTAAAATGTCACAAAGCTCTCTCCCTGTTTTCTGTCAGTTTATGTGTAAGAAACCATTAATGATCAAATTATGAGGAGGAAGATGAGTATAATCAGCCACCACTTAGTGTCAGCTTAATCAAGTGTTACCTGGGAAAGTCTGAGTGTTTACTTGAGTGAATCCTTATTAGTCCCGTGTGCTCTGATCTGACGTTTTGCTGCGGTGCCACAGGTCTGCAGAAGACATAAAATTAGAAAACGGTTTGAAATCCCAATTGATTTGTTCCACCGCATGCGGGCTTTTATGAAAACTGCGTGCACGCTGGCCTTTGGAGTGATTTTGCAAATGTCACCGTGGTAAAATGATGTTTATGTGATGCAACAGGACTCTTGAACGGGGGAAACGTTTTGTGAGGAGGGAATGTTTTCTTGTTCAAATTTCGCTCGGTCTCGATAATAAAAACAAACCGACTCTCTAATATTAAGTCGCAAATTGACAGGAAATTAAAGAAATGGTAATATCATTCCTCACCATCTTCCCATTCATTCCCTCGGCTGACCTGGGTTGCCAGAATGAATTGCTCGTCTGACAACATTCATTACTCCCCGAGCCTGTCTCTGAATGTTAGCAGGCCAAGCCAAGCAGCCATTCACCGACACAAAGTAATGACTACTATTATGATGATAATTTCATACCATCCACACAAATAAATGAATCTGAAATCTCAGGGTAGTATGACGACTGCTGCTCTGTTTTTATCGGTACCACTCTCGGTTTATGATGTGGATGTTTTGGGGAGCCGTTTGACATAATGGAACGGGGGGAAATTTCCCTGTAAACAACCGAGTTTCTCCGAAAATGTGGGAGTTTTAAAAAAATGAAGCGTGCAATTAAAATATTCATGCCTGTTCAAACATGATATTGGAGGTGCAGCGCTTCAGTGCCTCTCCCTCCATGATGTGCTAAAGTCTGCCAAAAACTTCCAGGTGTTTTGTTTCCGCCTCTCCGGCGCTATCATACAAAAGGACACATGTCGGTGAATAATCAAGCAATCTCTCTCTTT
>CAEMYA010000126.1:4557768-4586544 GCA_903131615.1 Diplodus sargus
TTCCTTTTTCGACTTTACCCGGCGTCCTGCGGAAAAATGTCAGGACCATTACTGCAAACAAGGTGAAGGATGGCTGTGGGAGGAGGGTTACAAAGGAGACAAGGGAGAATAATAAAAAAAGCACGTGTTGCACCCAGTGGCACCATTTTCCATCCTCACATTAGCCAAATCTGACATTTATTCGCAAGTATCGAAAAATGACTGCAGACGGAAACTGAAAGAAAATGACCTGAAGTTAACATTTGGAGTTGTTGACCTTCAGGTGGTTTTTAAGTTTAGAGGGATTTAGCAGAGAAAAGTGTCTTTAAATCGACGTGTGGTAGAAACGGAGGACGAGGAAGGAAGGGGATTTTCCTCCCATTGATAGATTAACTAGTCACTACTCTTAATTAGTAATTGCAGTACATACCAGGGGAGGTACAATCTGATGAAACTTGATGTCTAAAAGTGTCAGCTCCCTTTATCAGACCCTTCAAACGTGAGTATAGCTTTAAACCCCTCTGCGGCTCATGAATAGTAATTCTTCATTATCGTCGTCAGCTATCCTTTGAAGACCAGAAAGACCACTTATCGCTCGTTGTAAACACCCCGAGCATCTATAATTGTTAGATCTTAATATCATGTTTCCGATGAATCAGCTAATGTATGAATTTGATTTTCTCCCTCTTTCGCCACACTCACTTTTTCTTTTTTCCTGTGAAGACATCGTCCGTGCCAAATCTGTGTAACACCAGATGACTTGTCCTTACAAGATGCTGATGCGTTTACATTTCTGCGCATCATTTACAACGGCGTGCAGGGGGGCAGTCAAGAGATCAAAAAACAGAACGAGAAAAGCTTTTCTAGACAAAGACTGTGCCCGTGTTTACCGACGTCAAACAGCGAAGCGCTGCCATTTTAGATTACGCAACTTCCATCTCGCCGCGTGGAGCTACATTTTTAATCAGCTCAGAAGCAAACAGGTCACTGGATCATGGGTGATGTCAGGGAGCTGAAGCGACTCCTGGTTTCGGTCGCTCAAACGAGACACAAAATGCTGCGTGAAAGCTGCTGCCGGTAGTTTTCAGAAATGGGTGAATCGTCCGGATAACAGCTGCAGAGCCAGTCCCACTCCCTTTTTCGCTGCACTTACTACTATGTTTTAATAAGGCCGAGTCAATTTTATACACTCAGCCTTAAATCACACACCACAACGCCTCAGGGAGCTGTAGAGTGTGAGACACCCTCTGTCCTTAGACCCCGTCCTCAGGCCACAGAAATCCTTGATTAGGTTTAGGAAAACATGGTTTGGGTTAAAATAGACACTGTTGTTGCGACACTAAACACTTGTTCGAAAGGATAACATCTTTATTTTTTTTCTGAGTTGCGACGCTATGACATTACAAAAAATGTATTGGTCGGTTTCAATGAGCAACAGTGATTATGATGTTCCAGGAACAACACCAACATCAGCGGTATCAGAGGAGAGGCCGAGCAGCTCGCCTGGCGGCACCGGCGCCACATGGCCTCCTCGCCACCACGGTGACCTAGAAGAGGACAGGCCCCCCACAAGTGAACAAGCACCCGATAAGATCAAACTATCTGTGTTTCCTGTCAGCATGTTCACCTTGCGACCCACGAGTCCTCAGTAGTAATTACTACATAATTACATGGTGATTGAGGCGATAGTCTGCCAAGCCAGTGAGCGCAGTTCCAAACTGAGTCTCAACATTTGGAAGTGAGACACGACAGGATATTTCTAAGGTGACCTCGCTACAATTTCCAGCCATTTTTGTTTTGATAAAACCAGGCATTTTTGAGGGGACCTTGGGACATCTCCAGCAGTGTTGGTTGTGTCTGAAACAGATCTTTTAAACCAAATACCAAGCTATCCTAACCTTAATCAAGTGGTTTTTGTGCATAAAGCATTTTTTCTGGTGGTTTGTTTGCATATAAACACCCCTGGCTACGTGCTCAAAGCTGCTTCTGTGGTAGCACTTCCATTGCAAAAGCCATCTCCAAGAACACATTTTGACAGTGGCACACACACACACACACGCCAGCTGACACTGCTGTGGCTGTAACAAATGTCAGTGACAAAAAACCCTCATTTTTTGACTGTAAAACACAAGTGAGCGATGATCCGTAACAGGACTCCAAGGGGGGGCGACGATCCAGATCCAACATCTGTACAAGGCACCGACATCCAGGAGAGAGAGAGAGTGGTTCCTGGGCAGCCTGCGGTCCAGGAGAGAAGAGCCAGAATGAAAACAGGGGAGAAGGAGAAGAAGCGCAGGTACAGCTGAGCTGCAAATCTTTCAGTTGTAGCTGTGACATGTTTTTTTAAATAGAAAGATGAAAACACTAACAGTATTACTGATTTAGATTTATCGTTTTACAGATTGTGTTTTTGTTAATATGGTCCTATTTTTGAGACTTCAGTTCTAACCTGGAGATAAAAACGTATGTGATCCTAAAAATTAGCACATAAAGGAATTGACAAACAGTGAATACTAACATTAAAACTTTAATTATTCTGTAGACCTGTAATGCTTTGTTGTATTTTTTTCCTTTCCTTCAGTACAGTGTATTTGTTCCTGTGCATGTGAAAGATCCTAAAAGTTAAAAAGGCCAAAGTCTGTACCAACAGAAGCTCCCCTCTCCCACAGAAAACACGTTGCGTTGCTCCTGAAACGCCTTACCAGTAGTCCCGCCTTCAATTATGTGACTCTGTGACATCACACCACATCACCATGTCGGGCATTTGCATAATATACGCCTAGCGACCTTTGAGACAGAGGGGAGAGATGTTGAGGATGATGTTTCCTCATAGCCATGTTTATTATCGATCTGTGTACCAAGACAGTCATTGTATCTGTATGGATTGTATATTCAATGATAAAATACGAATGCAATTGAAATTATAAACAACATTAATAACATTTTAGACAAAAGTAATAGAATATTCTGTCCATAAGGAGTATTCTAATACTCAGTTCTGGCAAAATTGGCGTTCAGGATCTCTTCCCGTCTGTTCATCCAACTCTGTTCCATCTGTGTTTTTTGTCACTGGGTCAGAAACCACAGATGTTGTGACTTTTTAAAGACTGCTTTTGCCTTCATAGTGACCGTGGATAGTAGTGAGGTGACAGGGACTGAGAAAAAAAAGAGAGAAGGGAGTTCATGCAGCAAATATTGGAGATGGGGATGTTGCGATCTTATAGTTAAAGAGTCTTTAAAGCCCAGAGCTATCGTGACACTCCAAGTGTTGTTGCTCCGCTGAGACATTGTTCATGATTTTGGGCTATACAAATAAACTTGACTTGAGTTGACATGGCTGCAGCGATTGCAGTTTCATCTTTATTTTTTTTACATCTCTGCAGATTCCACTCTGTTTAGTGGCTGTGGGGCATTTTTCTTACCTCACCATGTAAGAAACGGATAGTTTGTTTGTGCCGGTTCCGAGCGAACGACGTGCCCGACGATGAATCACCGCGGTCCCAGCGGAACGCAACAGTACAGCTACATGCATGCAATGTTCCTGTTTAAGTGCTCTGTAAACAAGATGAGCAGAAATCTAAGTTTTAATTGGATTTTTTTTTTTTTGTGTTTTCTTTCCCGTTTAATTAACTTGTCACGGGACACATGGGGAGCGGTCTTGTGGGAATCGTGCGGCCGATCTGCTTTCTGCCGGATAGAAGAATGAGAGAAATGCGACTCGGAGGGAAGGCTGGGCAGATGACAGATGGTGCAAGGGCTAATTGTGTGACATCTCACTTCATGTATCTGTTTACATATTGGAGGGAGGAGCTTACATCATCTGTGGTAACACTCGAGTGGCTGATTTGGGGAAAAAAATACTGAAAATTTCTCTCAGCCGGATTTAATGTTGAAAAATGTTTTAGTGGTTTGGGCCGAAATACACTTGTGTCTCCTCTATTTCGACTTTAATTATATAAATTAAGATCAAATCCGAGACTTTGAAGTCAAATTCACCCACTTAGCGTCTCAGGTGATGACTGAAACCCCCTCTGGATTACTTAGGGAGTGGGCGAGGAGGCTGGGGAGTCTTTCGGTCTTTTGCTCATTAATCTTTCTGAAGGTGCTGAAGGCTCGAGTTGACATGGTTGTGCGGCGGCTACCCCTTGGGTTCATGTCAGCGCTGTGTGGAGAGCGGCGTGTACAGCCAGAGGCTCTGCGTTGGGTTTTTGTTTTTCTCGAGCAGAATTGGAGACGGATGGGGGCGGGCTGTCTGCGCGCTCCCACAGTGCTCCGCTGGCTGTTATGGTCGACTTGTCTCGTTCCTGGAAGGTGCAAAACTTCACCTATTGGGGGAGTTGTCATTCTACCAGCGGGAGAGGAACACAGCACTTTTGGCAAAGCATCCAAAACGCTCCCTGAGACTTGAAGAGCAGCGGGAGGTTGATGAATGCGAAAGAAAAACATCTTCGTTGTTATGCAAGAGGACTGAAATTAAACGTGTTACTATTTCAGAGGTTTGGTCGATTCAAGCTGTGATTTTAAATATTCATATGATTTGCAAAGAATGTGTGTTAACATGGAAGACCTTTCCTTTCCAGGATTATCACTATCTGTGTTGAGATTCAATAATCCATCAAAACAAACACAGATAAGACAAAAAGGAAAATCCAGCTCACTGAATGACTTTAAACTATTTTATGTGCATTTTCTCCACAGATAAAAAAGAAAGTCTCCGGGAAAATAGTCAACTGGTTGGCCTATTTAAAGCCCTGTTCCCATGGGACTACTGTCACCAGGGGACCCCATGTGAGTTAGATATTACACCCCCCCGCCAGGACTGTATTTCATGTGGCTCATTAACACAGTATTTCTTCATATTTACTGACATTATCTCCAGGAGATGCTGTCAAGGCTCCACGTAACGTCAACTTTCAGAAGCAACACACCTGTTCTACAGCAACCACCTGATTAAAAGAGACTCATTATGCTCATTTTCACGCTCAGAATTTTATTTTGTGTTACTATTAGCAAAGTTGTACCTGCTTCAATGCTCAAAGAACACATCGGTTTCCCAATACTGTACCATTCGACTCCTGTCTCTTTAAGGCCTCCCTCCCGACTGCCCAGTCTGCTCTGATTGGTCAGCTCACACACGCCTGTGCCTGCATCGCTCACAGTGTCACCGTCAGCTCCGTTGTGTTTTCAGCTTTCAGTTTGCTTCATTTCTACCATTGATATAGGCATTAATTTTTGCAAACATATGGCGTCAGAAAGGCGCACAATAAAAGGTGTAACTACTGACGAGGCGTTTCAGAGCAGTGTTTTCTGTGGGAGAGAGGAGCTCCCATTGGTGTAGACCATAGCTTTTTTTTTTGGTATCCTTCTAGACATGCAAAAGAACCCAGAGAAGAAATATAACACTCTTAGGGAAAAGGGAGGATAATAGGTCTCCTTTAATATAGTTTAAAGTTGATTTATCCACTTTCTGCATTTGCTACAAGCATAAATAGACATTAGCATGGGATTTAGATCACAGATGTCTGCCACAGTTATTACAAATTACTAAAGGTCCCCAGGTAATACAAGTCCCATCCAAACAGGGCTTTAGAAAAAGTAAGAAATAGATCCACTAGCTACAAAAACCCACAATGTCTGCTAATAAATGCATAATCATAATCGTTCAACAATGAACTCACTCATAAATTCTTAGAAATGTTGTATAATAAGACAATAAACCTGTTAATGATGGGATGAGGATGCGAACATGTTCGTATTAATGTTAATGAGCATCTTTTATGAGACTTGTGGGGCCTTTTTTTTTAGCAGATTTTCAAAAACACATAAATGTGAAAGGAGTGAAAATAAGACAGCAGAAAGATGGATGTGTGTGGCGAGCAGGCCGAGCTGTGTTGTCGGTCAGGAGGCGGGCAGAGGTGAGGGGCGGCCTGATGAGACAACGAGCAGCACCTGAGTCCCATTAAGTCTCTATATCTGTCGCCGTCCTCCTGCACAGTTGCAACCTGTCGCCACTGCTTCGCCATATGGTGGCTTCACCTTTCATTTAATGAAAGTAGTCTTTTTCTGCGGTCCTCTGGTCTTCAGGTGCAGGAGAGCCTCAGCAGGACACGGTGTTTGGAAAAACTTCTCCCCTTGTGACAGGAGTCGCCTCCAGGACGAGCAGTCTCTTTGTTTCCGGGTTTATTGTTCTGATTTTGTTTCAGAATGGCTCTATCATCCATTTTCCTCAGCCGGCTGTTAAATGAATTAACATTTCCTGCCACGGTCCTTTGGTTTTGTGAAATAAAAGAGGAAAGAAAGAGCAAAGCTCCGGCAAAAAAAACAAACATGTTGCCAGGAAAACAACTCTATGGTACTTTGAGCTTATTGCTCTGTGTCTCTGCACCCAGGGGCATCATTGTAGTTTTACTGGGCTTAGTCAAGGTTGCTGAGATGGTGGAATGGGAGAGAGGGAGATGCCAGGAGTTCGGTGTTTACTGATAGTAAAGAGCTGTAATATGAGAGGCCGTATAGGAGATAATTAAGCGATTGTCATTTTTAATCAGGATGAAACTAACGTAGCAAACATTAAAAAGTCTGCATCGCCTCTCCCTCTCCTCTAACCTGTGGCAGTGACAGATCCTGGCTGAGCACAGAGTCAGACCTGCTGTATTATTTCCAGAGTCATGCTTGGTTGCATGAACTTCTCAGCTGGAATATGCTGCAGAACATCTCATCCACCCCAAACCCAACACTGTTAAACACCTTTTATACTTTACCATTACAATATTCATGTTATTTGGTGGCAGCTTTTAAAGAGTAGCAATTTAAAGCATCCTGGCTGGATTGTTCACAGCCCCGGACAGGAAGGAGCATGGTGGGTGATTTAAACTGCCCAGAACTTCTTTGGTACCCCCGTATAGAGCATTAGTGACATCGGTGTCCGCTGTCCTACCACCAGACTACAGATCGCACACAAAAATATTTATTTCTTCTTATGTTGCATGAAGGGACGTCACCTTACATTTCTCTCTCCAACCCCGGTGTTGTAAAATGACTATTAAATTAAACGTTGACCCATTTTGACCCATTTTGATCCTTTGTGACTCTTGGTAATTCCTATTTGTATGTTAATATTTTTCCTGCAGATTGGTTTGTCAGATTATTCACCCATTTTTTTTTTTGGTTTGTTTGTAGTTCTCTCGGTTCTCCCTCCGCTTCTGTAACAACCTCTGTTGTGGAACCGCCTCACTGCCATTTTTCACATGCTGAGATAGAAATGATGCAGTATAATTTCCATGATTAAGTCTTAAACCAAAGCTAATGGAGCCTAATGGTGAAAAATCACCATTGTCAAGCCAGCCAAAATGAATCGATCTCTCATCAACACAATAACTGTACAGGTCGCTTTGTCCTTGCCTTATTCTGCCATCATTTTCCTTCCAGATAAAAACTGGGCCTCCCATATTTGCGTGATTATCTTTCAGGATTACGTGTCTGTATTTCATATTTCCTCAGTTTGAAATGCCTTTTTTCTGTGTATAGTTTTCTGCGAACTGCTTCATTTTAATGTCTGCTTTTGAAGCTTGTTTTTTTTTTTTTTTATGGAACATAATTGTGTTGCAATTTTCCCATGAATCCTCTAAAAGATGACTTTAATCTCAACAAGCCTGGGCGAGATAACAAAGAATGTGTCCATAAAGACAGCAGAGATCTGTCTGAGCCAACACAGTCAGACACCTCAGGCAGAAGTTTGTCTGCCTGAGTTGCGGCGGCGTAACGCTCCATATCCCCATTTCGTAATCGATATTGTAATTTGCAGTGTGACCACATATGATTCTTCCCACTTTGACAGTAATGTGGAAGAGGATTTGATGCATAGAAGTGTCTTATCTCCTGGTTGAAAATGATCCCAGACCGGCTGAATAACAAACTCCCTCGCAGATTGAATTTCCTGTTCTTTTATGCAGCAGGTGCAGGAAGTGGAAGCTGGGTCCTGTCTAAGGTTTAGTGTCCATACTGCTTATTAAGAGAGGTGTGATTTAATATTCATACACTCTACACTACATGCGATGCATCAGAATTCCTTAATTATCATCGCAATCAATTCGCAACCAATTTCCTCCACCAGCAGCTCGACCGTATATATTATGCAATGAATATTAATACTTAAATCAACCTGTATAACTTCAGCCAGATACCTTTGCTGTTTGAACTGTGGCATTCAACATTCAGGTCCAGACTGGGATGTCTCACCAGCTATTTTAATGATATATGTGAAATTCTGTACTTGGAGTACCCGAGATCGGTCTTTGTCTGAGGGTCAGAGTCTCGCCTCCGACTCTCGGACAAAGAGAACTCTGGATTTTATTTCAAGAGCCAGTCAGGACCATGACTGCGGGGATGTCACTGCATTATATCAGTGTTTGACACCATACCCACTTAATGATGGTTTCTACGAGACAAGAGTCGCCTGAAACACTTGCAGAAATGACTGTGCTGTGTTAGGTGGATGGTGAAACACGGAGAAGGAGTGTTGAATAAAAACGGTTCTTGTTGTTGTTGCTCATAGAAAGCAAAAGTCCCACGCATAAAATTCAAAGTGATTATTTAGTCAAGACACATGTTAGCGAACACATATTTATATTGCAACCCAACCAACTTTTGGGGCCAATAACGATGATAAGAGGGAGTAAAGAATTCCGATGTTGATTTTCCAGTGATAACACACATTTTTTCTTTGCAACGGTTCCTCAAACGCTTGCGACAAAGACATGTAACCGAGGGAGGATATCTAATAGCTTAATAATAGTGTCATGATTCGTGTTGGTCTTGTGTTTCCTGTTTTATTTTGAAATTGTGCCCTTATGTGTCACATGTCGCTTCTCAGTTCCTCCCTCTCTGTGATTTTCCCTCCTTGCTGTGTTTTTCTGTTCGTTTCCCTCACCTGTCCTTTTCCTGCCTCATTCCACCTGTACCTGATCCCCTCGTTAGTGTGTCTGTATATAGTCTTAGTTCTCTCTCATGTCTTTGTCAGTCTGTGCCGCGTTCGTCCGTGTTTCTCCCGTTATGCCACCATGTGTTTCCCACGCGTGTCCTCTCCAGTGTGTCCTAGTATCTCCCCCGTGGTAAGTTTCATTGATTCGTACTTTGCTTTTCTTTGCACTTTGTTGAAGCCCTTTCTTTAACACTTGCAGACTTGTTACAAACAAGGTAAGGACCCAAGTGCAGGCAACACACAGGAGGCAGCGAGCTTTATTCAAACAAAGCTGAATGAAACACAAAAACCAGTACAGGCAAACCAAAAACAAACAACAAAACCATCTAGCAGTGATGTTGTAGCTTGAAACCAACTAAATATCCCTCGTCTCACCCTCCCCATCAGTGGCTGCTAAAAACATGGCAGAGTCTGCTGAAGAGGACCGCCTCCCTGTGTAGATGTAAAGACTCATTCTAAGGTAATGAAAACACAACAAGTGTTAGATGATTGTGCACTCATGAAAACACAATTACATTATATTCCATTTTTGTTCCTAAATAACACTAAATGCACACACCTGATCTTTTTAAACAATTATTATTGCAGAGCCACGACAGCAGTGTCTTCTAAATCACTTTGTTATTGTAGTATATCTGAAAGGAATACATATAAACTGTATATCAGTCATCATAAATGTGTGCAGTCGTCTGCTGACTTTCCTTAAAATAATTCTCATGTTAAATCGACCGTGTCAGGAATAAAGCATTTCCTGCATTTTGTCGGTGTTCATGTGGAACAATTGGCTGTTTTTCTCAACGGGAGATGCGGTTTGATTGTGAATTAATGAAAACAAAAAGTGACTAATGAAGCAAAAATGTTGACCTCCGCTGAGAAAGGCCATGTGTTTGTCTGGCTGGATAAATGATCGATGCAGGCCCGTTGTCAAATTGCGCCGGCAGACTTGATGGCCACGCTGCTGGAGACTGGAACGCTGACGTCTGGCGAGACTGTTGAGAAGTTTAATCAAATTCCACTGCCTGTAAGTTCGGTCTTTAATGCCATGTGTGGACTAATTCATCTTAACATTTCCATTACTGTGGAGCCACAGCGTCGGATTACGGGCTACCTTGAAAACCATCATAGCTATTGTTGGAAGAAAATTCTTTCTCCACCACAGTGACCATTCCTACCAGGCTCTCGGGCAGCTCTTCCATCAATCACATGAACTGGGGCTGACATTCACTGTCAATGCCGCAGCTTACTGGTCCAAGTGAGATTTGTGTTGTTAAGAGAGAAGAGCGGTCCACATTCCCTCAAAAGAACTACATCATTTTGAAGTGAGAGCTCTGCCTTGAAGTCATGGGAATAACATGTCTCAGTTCTTTTAATGAAGGGGGCTTGTCTCAGTAATTGACCAGCTTTATTTCGTCTCTATTACAAAGACGTGTAGTTCATCAGCCGACTACAAAGAGCCGAAACTTGAGATTCCAAAAGCATTAAGAGCTTAGAAAGGGGAACTTGAATACAATGGTAATGCTTTGAATTAAATTAAGTGATACTGATGCAATTTAAGGAGATCATGAGGGCACTTTTGGTTTTGTAACGTTGGAAAATACAGTCTCGGAGTAGAAAAAAGCACAACAAGACCTCGCCACAAGTCACCTTATAATGTATACTAATATGTTTTATAGCAGACATGCGGAATTTACCACATAATCTGGAATCCTGCAATGGCCCTGCAATAAACGGTCATGTTTGCCGGTGCTAAAAATACAACCCCCGGGATCACGTGACTGTTTAACAAACAGAGGGGGTCATCGATCGAGGCGAGGACGGAAACAAGCCCGTGAGAGTAGATCCAAATGAAGTGAGTTAATCAAAGGAGCAAGTTGCGGATAGAACGTCCATACTATTGACGTTCCATAAATAAGAGGCATATATCTTAGCTCATGACAGGCTTCCTAGTTACTGAGCCCTTTCGGATCAGAACATCATTAGGGCTGGACAGAATATGACGTTATTGCTACTTGCCATGACATGAGTTTTAATACCGATGGTTTTCTCTACAGTGTTTAGAGGAACCTTTGGGTTAGGAATGGGTGTGATGTGAGACGTGTAAAAAAAGACCTCCCACTGCTTCTACGTTGGAGAAGAGGTGCAGTTGCTTTGCTCGTAGCCATTTTAAGCTACTTTGTAGTTGCTTGGCATCTCTTTGTGGATGTGTATGTGTCTCATCATGACAAAATGTGGCCCTGGAGACGCCTGTTTGAGTGGGAACTACCCCATAAACAGTTTTGAGAACTTTGCTCACTCGCGAAACATTACAGCTGCGTAGTTGAGATCCCAATTGGAGGCCGAGTTCAAAGCACATGTTGATCTTTACAAGATGGCCTCTAGTTTTGCTAGTCTTATCTTTGTAGTTGTTTGTGACTCTTTTTTTGTATCTCTTTGTAGTTTGTCTCTTTGTAGTTTTGTGGTCTTTGTTTTTATCTTGAGTATCTTGTTGCGTCTCTTTGTAGTTTGTGCCTTCTTAGGGTCATTTTGTGTCTCTTTGTAGTTGTATCTTTGTGGTTGTTTCACATCTCTTTGTAGTGGTTCTGTGTTTTGTTTTGTGCGGTCGTTTTTTTGGTTGTTTGCGTATCTTCGTAGCTGTTTGTGTTTTGGCAGAACCACAGGAGGCACAGGCAGAAGTCACAATAGAATATGAGGCTCAAACAGTAACAGTAAACAACAGCGTGTTAAATAAATCATTTTTTAAGGAGGGGGTCGAACAGGAACTGATGATTCCTCCCATCCTGGACCGTTGGGTGCTCAGCCTTCATATAACAAAGGGCCGCTCCACTGTTCTGCCGGCAGAGCAGAGCGAGAGCGATGAGCCTCTCTAATCACGTTGTTGCAGCTCCAGCCTCTCCCTCGGGTTAATGGTCAGTATTCCTAGGTGGGGGAGGAGAAGAGGGAGAAAGTCTAGGTGAGCCACAGTAAATCTGGGGATGTCCAACATTGTTCGAAGATTGTGTTTGGTTCAGCCAGAAAAAGACTCACTCGAACAGACAAGCTTCTTACAAGCCTCTGGGTAGAAATCCAAGCAATGCTGGTTGCTCGATGCTCACTTATCGGCTAATTGAGCGGCCTGCTTGTAAGCCTGGTGAGTGAATCTCTCCCCTGGTTACCTGATGGGCTGCTGGCGTGACCACTGCCATGTGCTCAGTGGCTGGACTGTTTCCTCCGGTTTTGCCTTTTCTAATCATTTTGTGTATCTTTTCCATTGTTCTGCATGTCTTTGTGGATGTTGGAGCCACTTAGAAATATTAACAAATGTCACTTTAAGGAGCAGCTCTGGTTCCACGGGTCCCCTGACTTTTTGGGCCCCGGACACGTGCCTGTTCCAGATGGTGTTGGTGCGGAGCATTTATTTACTATCATCTTTTTTTTTGGGAGCTGTTGGGTCTTTTTTTTTGCTGCGGCCAGAAGCTTTTCCAGAAGAAGTTAATAGATTCTGAGAAACAATACTGCATATCTACCAGACAGAAACCAGAGCTAGCAATTTTCAGTCTCACAGATTTATGTATTTCAGTGTTTCCTCGTGCATAGAGCTGTGGACAGTGATGCACCTTCAGTCTGATAGTCTGCTTAAGGAATGGCCTCGTCTCTTTTCATTCGATGTGACCAATTGAGGCGAGAATGAGGAAGCCAGAATCCTCTGGGGGCCCGCAGCCTCAATTTATGTTACATTGTTGAGAACTGTTCAATCCCTCATTCAGGACACGAGGAAACTGTTTCCAAACGACAGCTTTGCTTCTCTGGAAAGAAGCAGACGCTGGCTCGCTGCGTGCTGATGAAACATCGCAGCCTGGGCCGGTGATAGCAAGCGCGACAACGCGATTTGCCTGATTAATTTGAAGCTTTATTACTCAAGAGTGAAAGTTTATATTGCTTGCAGTCATGGTGATAACACAATTGCTCTGCTGCCGCGTGTTAAAAATAAGGCTTTTCGGTCAATAACGCCGCGTTTGCCCCATATTTACATCACAGAGGCTCAGTCAATACCAGCAGGGAAACACTGATGAGAAAACAAAAGTAAAAAACAGTGTGAGTATGAAGTGAAACCGGTCTGTATCAGCGACCTTATTGAACCAAGCACACACACACACACACACACACACACACACACAGGCCAAGAGTCACGGCTCAGTCGAACGAAGCGGTAAACAACTACAGGTTGTTTTTACATGGCTGGTTTGAAAAGCCATTACCGTTTTGAAGTAAACAGTTGTGTTTTCATACAGAAGCCATTCAAGCAATATTGATCAATTTGAATATCAAACAATAATTTAACTACAAGCTTGCAAGCGCCCATTGGAGAAAAAAAAAATCATGTTACTGTCGACTGAGAGTTTGAGGATTAGGTTTCTAAAATGTTTGGTAAAGTACTGAAAAAAAAAAGGAAAAGACGTGCACGCTTACTTACTCAAGTGAGGGTCTGGCTCACAGGTAGACACAAGAAGAGGGTGACAGCTGCTCATAATTCAACTTAAAGTTACCAGTGAAATATGATCCAGGAAGTCTAGCTGGAGCAACAGAGAACTGGTAATTATTTCAGTTAATTGTCATAATTATTAGGAAGCAAACACGACAACATGAAATTTGCGGTTGCAGATATGTTATTGGCCGATGCAGTGTTTTTCTGGATGATGTTCCATTCAGTGCATTAAAGGTTGAGCCTGCTCTTTTGTTAAACAACCCTGCATTTTTTTTTTTGGCAGAGCCCTCTGTGTTGGCACCGTGGATATCTGGACAGATCCGTCCAGTATTTGATGAGATATTTCAGTTTTGGATCTGCATCCCACATTGATTTGTGGACTGTGGTTATGCAGCTTCGAGTTTATCATTACGGCCATCGCCGTCTTTGCTTTTTGGAGTCAGGAGTGAAGTTATTAAAACAAGGACAGCTGCGTTTGAGGGGATAGATATTTTTGACAAGAAGTTGGGACGTCTCGAGCCGCATTTGTGCCAACAAAACAGAGTCAGAGACATCAGGACAATGTCCAACTATATTTGTGCCGACCACAAGTATTTTAAGCTAAAACATGATCTTTTCCAAACCACGACCAAGTGTTTTTTGTGCCTCAGCCTATCCAGAGCATAAGCACAGTGCTGTCACGAGCCAAAATTGAATCTAAAGAAACAAAAGTTTATATAATTTATAATTTTAAACATATTTGCGATTTGCAAAACCTTAAATTGCCAACATTTCTTTCTGGCAATTGGGTCGCCACTGTTTAGTTTCCAGCATGCTACATGAATGGCCCATTATTTTCACATTAGCTCTAGATGTTGGCATCAGAGATAGTTTGTTCTGTGCCGACTCACCCAGAGTTAACAAATCATTTCCGAGGTGACTGGACTGGCTGGTCCCATATTTCCCTCAGTGACAGACTTGAGACTGACAAATAACTTCTCATCATGGAAAGCGTCTGTTGAGCATTCTGACCGTCTTAGCGGCACATAGCAATATAACAATCAGGTCGACCGCAGGGGCGGACTTGAAAAGAGCTGCATCTTTCTCAGCAGGAGTGCGGGCGGATATTACTGGTTATCCACCGGCAAAATGAAATGAAAATAAGTGCAACGAGCGCTGCTTCTTCCCTCCGCAGGATACCAGCCCGTTCTCAAGACACTCAACTTGATTCGTGGCTGTAGTGGCGGAGCAAACTCATTGATTATTCTCGGCCCAAAGTCTTGTGTGTTTTCCCGAAGCAGGAAATCTGTCTCCAGCCCAGCGGTGCGTCAGCGCTCAATGAAATCCTGAGGCTGTGTGTTCATCCAAATATGCCAGTCATGTAGCCGAAAGTTGTTTCTCATCACCGGGCCCGCAACGACCCACCGACACACAAGCGCAGACACGATCCCGCTGTCCGCCTTGTTTTGTGCACTGCTGTTTATTGTCTACATGTTTACACTGCGGCACGGAAGGCAATTGGAAGTTATGGGAGAGAAAAAAAATATGAAATGAAGTGTCACTATCAATCAGTGTAATTGTGGACACTGATGGAAGCAGAAGAAGAAGATAAAACCGATGATCTGGTGCCAAAACGTGGGTGCACTGGTGCCGAGCTCGAGTCGGTACGCAGCCGCGACACCGCGTGACGCCGCATTCACGACTTCCATGTGTATTTGTTTTTAAATACCCTGTCAGGGATGATTTATGTGCGGATACTTTGATAGATATTTTTGTTGAGATCCCGCAGCAGAAAATCAGGTGGCATTATCCACGTCAAAACTTTAAATTAGCTTATTCTCAGTCTTCATGCTGGATGTGCAATCGCGGTGACAATGGATGAGTAACCTATCATCAGGAGGCCCGTCTTAAACTGGGGAGACGAAAACAAATCTACTCTGAATGAGCAATTTTGTGTTTCACCTTAATTGCATTCCCAAACCTTGCGAGAAGTCTGCAGTCGAGTCGCTCCTGCCAATATTTAAAGTCTGATTATTATTTAAAACGTTGAAAATGAAAATGATTAATATAAACCCACTTTCAGTCTCGAGCATGTTCAATCACGTTTAGACTGATGACTTGACGGTAATGAATGTTCGACAGTGATCGTGTGATTGCTCTTTTAAAGCTGAAACACAAAATGTGACTTTTTGTTTCAGGGGCCTCATTCAGAAAACAGACTTCCGATCAGTTTTGATCTTAAAGTGGGAATAGACAACTTTTCAGATCCCCCCTCCTGGCATTTCCCGCTTGTGTCAATGTTGCAAAGCCCGACTTAGCAACATGGCTAACGGTAGCAGCATGGCTACTGTCCAAAGCAAATGTGGAACATCCAGTTGCAGGTATCTTTTGTTACGTACTGATCTGGTCCAAAACATGTTGGTTTTGAATTATCTGGTGCTGAGAGGAAACACATATCAGCAGGGGAACAGACTTTGACACGACACCGGCCCTCTTCATTGAGTGAATGCTTGTCCGTTCTCTTCTGCGCCTCCTTCATCAGCAGGGTTCTTTGTCTTTTCCAGTGTAGAGTTTCCACAGTTATTCCAGTTCCTTCCACCATTACCTGGAGATAGCGAGCATGGAAAACAATGCGCCTTTCTTTCCTTTGTGCCAAAGTACGACCATCATTTCTTTTACGGGCAAAATCCAGCCGGATGGCAGACTGAATAGCTCAGTGAAAGCGTGTTGCGGTACGTCTGCTTCTGCTGACACTCCCGCAACTTCAGAGCTTAATTGCAGCCACTTCCCCAGTGTCTCTCTCCATCATCCACGCTGCCTGATCGAAGCCACTGCTCAGTCAGTAAACGGCCTACGCTTCCAGCCATGTTATACTGTTTCCCGTTGCCTTTAAACTGACGTTAACCCAGATTTCCTCTGCCTAGCCCCTGCCGAACCCGAAAAATAAACACATCATCGAAAATAATCTCAAAATGGTTCCATGGATCCTCTGTGTTGCGCTGGAAGCTGGCCGTCAGTTTACGTTAGCAGAGTCCTTTTCTAAACTATTGCTGGCTACTGTTGCTCTCTGTCAGAGGAGTGGAGAGTGGCGCTGAGACGAAGCACTCGAGAACGTGCGTGAAGTTACATCCTTTGGATTTGTCCTTGATAAAGAAATCCACAGGCCAGCAGAATTAAACAACTTAGACAAATGGTCCACAGACTCGTATAGGCAACCGAGAGAAGGTCTCAGTCTTCAAATCATGTTACAATCTGCACATGTGGCCAATTAAAAGAAAGATTAATACATGAAATATGTTAGGCAGAGCCCCTTTTAGTCTTTTCACGTCTGCGATTTCCGCCTTCTGGACCGTATCCATCCATTTTGCTGCTCCAGATTCTTCAGTCTTAAAAGGCTCTCCTTTTTTTATTTTCAACATTCTGCCCGAAGCAGTTTGAATCTGACAGTAAATGCTCAAATGTACAGACTGTCCCTTTTCCCACAGCACGGCCAAATTCATCACACGGCTAATTCAGGTCAGCAGTCAGGCACTCGTCCCATGTAGCTTTGGCAGCGACTATAAACGAGTGGAGCTTTAGCATGTTTAAAACCTCTGCAGGTAGGTTAAACCTGCAGGTGACCTACTAGCTGCAGACCGCCGGTTAGACTTCCACCTGAGCATATGTTGTCTCATCTCTTTATGCACTGCTCTAACTATTTTCACTCGTGTGTGAAATGTTCTCCCAACTTCACCAATTTAATTTATTCTCTGCCTCATTTTTGACGGCGAGCAGGCAAGCTGTTTTCAGTTAGAGTGCCTCTAAAGAGCCCACTGTCCAGCACCAGACAGCAGATCAACACAGTTAGTGACTAAATGGTAAAAAGTGGAGCATTTAGCAGCCATATTGCCAGATGTTTCCCTCAAGGATTGTGAGTACTTAAGTTATATTTGTGGGATGAAAACACACGCGAACACGTGCAGATAAGCCACCGTTGGCCGACAAGTTCGCCATATGGACTTCATGAAATGCTAATGTTCTGTTTAAAGCTTGTTGGACCGCTAAGTGACCAAATGCACCAGTTAATGCAAGTCTGATTGTTTTGGTACAGGATAACCACACAGCCAATATTATATCAACTAAATATGCAAATTATATAACATTGTGTGGGGCAATAAAATGTGGCGAGGAAAGGCACATTTATTTATATCTCAGAGTTCATACACAAGGCAGCTGCAAATAAAGTGTGAACAGACAAACTGGGAGATATTACTGAAAATAAATACATAAAAAACAAATAAAGGTGATGAACAGCATTAGAAGGCAGCAGTAAATAACAAATTTTTTTTTCAAGTAAGCTGAAAACCCTGAGATTCTCTGGTAACTGAATTCAAAAGTTCCACCTTCGTGTGAATGTTTTGAAGAGGATCCAAAACAAGAAATAATCATTACACGAACAAGAAACATTATCTACACTGTGATGTAAATGAACCAATGCTCATGGTGTTCTGCTTGAGGCGTTATCAATAAATACATTCATTTCCCCGATTGCATATTTGTGGGTTTAAAATGATCTCGGATCATCTGTAATGTTGTGTTGATACTTATGTGAGGGGTTCACAGATCCAGTGCTTACGGACTCATCGGGTCCACCGGGATGATATCAAACATGATGGGTCATTACATCGGACAATAACTGCTTTCTTAGAGGCATCTCCTGGCAGCTGTAAACGGTAAACATTAGCTACCATACTAGTGTTGGTGGAAATCTAAAATCTCACCTCGAGTTCTCGCTGAAGAATTACTTGTTTAATGTTCTGCTTTTTATTCTGACTGCAATGCGCTACAACAGAAAGTTGTCCTCAATCTACATTGTGTTTAGGTCTGCTTCACCATGAGATCACATGAGAGCCCGGCTTCAGTCTGCAGAGCTGTGAAGCCAGAGTACTGCAGCCCATACTTAGAAACCTTGAGACCTAAAGAAAAGGGAGAATTTAGCAACCAAGGTGGTGTTCTGGAAACCTTGAGATTCAAGAAATGTATTTCCTGCATTCTGGTGACATTTAAAGACAGGAAAAAAACAGCAGCATGAGTCAAATGCAACAGCGTTTTTATGTGAAACTTAGATTTACTTTGAATTCACAGAAAACGCTGCAGAATAATTTGCCCTCTGGTGTAAACTTGTGTAAAGCTTTGGCATGAAGTAATATTTATCACTTTTCATTCAATTTTGCCCCTGCCCTTTATAGAGTCTGCCCTGTGTTTGTCAGCCTCTCGACGAGGATTGATAGTGCATCAGAAATTTTGTTTTTATAGTCAGTCTCGACTTTCTTCTCAGTCTGTCTCTTGCTCACTGAGGGGGACGAGGTGCAACACAGTAAAGCAGCATGCACGCTGAACAGTGCCAGAAACTGGTTGCGGTGAATAAGAGGGCAAAAGGTGTGCACAATTGTCATACATCAGGAGAAATACGGGAGAATTGTGAAATGAAAAATGCAAAACAGGAGTCTACTGGGAAAATCAGAAGGGATGGCAAGTCTGCTGAAGCCGTGCCCCCGCTGCTGCACCGAGCAGTGTTCGCTGTCAATTCAAAATCTATTAATATTGAATGTGTCCAAATGGCACCAAATCTGACACTTTGCTTGCCTGGATCTTCAGCAACACACCCGCCGAGTGTGATGTAGATCAGGTGAACGGTTCTTGAGATAAGCGGATAACATCCAGACAGGCGGACAGAGATTCCTTCCTTCGGTTAGATTTGGGAGTTTAGAGAGTCGGCGCCGAACCCACACATCAACCACACGAGTTGCAAAATGTTAAAAGACAAAACGCATTACTTTATTACTAACCGTTTTTTGTTTTTTTTCCAACCTACACTGTGTGCCGGCACCAATTCTGAGCTTGTTCAATAAAGTCGTGGAACCTGTAACTCATCTGGAGGGCAATAGTCTCATTATATGAAAGTTCACAAGATAGTATTTCTCCTCCTTCTTTATGTGATTTCCGCCGAGGTTTATGACTGGAAGAGGCGCTGATCCCCATATTACAGAGATAGATTTGAATAACTGCCATGTGCAGTCATTACAATGAACCTAATGGTCGTGTTATCTCTTATTGTAAAAACCGGAGGAGGATGCATTTTGAGCACTCGCGGTCTGAAGCGTGCGCCGCAGCTCCTTTTTGGTTGTGGCAATTTATGACTTTTATGTTTTACACCGAAATCCAATAATGCCAGAGATTTATACCTGCAATAACAATGGGTTCACGGAATGCTGCACCTTCACAAGCGCCTATGAAAAACTTAGCTATTGGGCTAATTTGGACTATAATTAAAATGATATTAAATAAAACAGTCATCCACTCAATATACAGCCCGTAATAGTTGTATTAAGCTCGTCACAAGTTAGTACAACAGCACTACTTTCACCAATTATCTTCACAAACCGAACAAATAAAGGCTAATGTACATCATAATTGGTTTGAGTTCACCAATAAATATGCTGCTTAAAAGAGAGAAAACAGAAACTCAACAGAAACGGGGCAAAACAATTATCTTCAGGCTGAGTTTAAATGGGAAAGGAAATAATGAACCAGACTTTCTGCACTTGAATGGGAGCTGTGGTTGGAGCAGTTATGTGCCTAAATGTCTCGCAGGTTTCTCCCACGTTACATAATCCTTTATCTATATTAGAAGTGACATGATAATCTGCTGTTCATTAAACCTCAGCAGGGTAGTTTGGGATTATTCCCCAGTTGTTTTCTTGATGTAGCAGCAAACTGCAGACGGTGTCTTAAGTGGATTAAAGTTAATTAAAGTGATAGCTAAAGTGATACCTACCATGTTCCTGTCTTTTTTCTTTTTTTAAACCTGGCATTTTTTTGTGTTTGATTTGATTTACACCTTCAATCACAGATTCAGGAGAACATTTTGTTGTGGTAGCTGAGATTATTTCTGTGTTTGTGTCTGTTCGTCGTGCTGATTGAATGTTGAGGTGAAGACTTTGGTCGCTAGCTGAGGAAATGTTGGCTTTAAGGATATAAAAACAAATCATTATTTCCTTATCTTAGGCGCTCAAATGTACATATTTTTTTTCTCCACGCCCTTCATATCCAGCTGAGCTCGAGACAAACATTTCACTTACTTTCGGCGGGGTTATCTGACAGTTTCTTTACTCTTCCTCGTATCGTAGTCGCATCTGGACCGAGCTCCTATTTTATGGAAGCGGCACACGCAGCACAAGCCGCGCTCCTCACAACCCTAATCTTAAAGTCATGTACTGATGGTCATCTGCAGCTTATCATTGCTTCATAACATTTCACGAGAGAGGAGAAGACTATCTGCTACAAGTCATGAATATTGAGATACAAATACCTGCTGCTGGTGCTGCGTATCTGTCAGAATCTGGTGTTTAGACTTGTGTGCCCGTCTCTCGCACACTAACTTCCACAGAATGGCTGTTTATCTCGATTTTTAGGGGCAGTATTGTATCTAATACTGTATTAGTGGGAAGTTGTGGATATTCTAATCGCTCTGCTATGCTGTGCTGTGTGTGTGAGGTGAATGAAGATATATAATACCAGTATAGTACTCTGTATTCACATAGCAAATCCAGCCTATATGAGCTGGCTAATGCAGTTAGCTACCAATGTTTTATAAAACTTTGTTCCATCTTTTTTCTCTCATTGATATGTGTGTTATACCGCTATATCTATGTATCCATTGTTCCTATTTCTCAACAATCACAGGTGTAAGTATTAAAGTGTAAGTTAATTGTGGGTGTGTGACTATTTTGTGTGTGTGTGTGTGTGTGTGTGTCTGTGTCTGTAGGTACAATAAATGTCACACATTAGTGCGCAGTTCATTTCTCATTACTGGCAACCGAAATGTAGCTTCCACTGCAAAAAACAAAACAAAAAAAAAATTAACGCCACGGGAGAACTTTATAGAATTTATTACAAGCAATAAAATCCAGTAAGAAATGCTCCTAAGAGAAGTTTAAAAACAGCCACTTAAAGATACCGCAATAAAAATACAGCCAGAAGCATCAGAATGTAGATAAACAGGTTAGAAATGGTTGAATTGTATCCAAATGTACCCAGGATAAAAAAAGAGTAAACACACTGAACCGTTTCAATCAGGAGAGACGTAATTATTTTGAGTGAGCATGAAGATTCATTGCCATGTGTGCAAAAAAGAAACAGAAAGCTTGGCGGTTAGTCTCCATCGTGATGAAGTAATATTTGGGGAGATGAAGCTTGGAATAGGAAACCTCCCCCCGATGGAGTCTAGACACTGATGGTGGTGGTGGTGGTGGAGGAAGAAGGATCCCAGAGATCTGACGACGGGGGAGTTGATTCTGGCATCCACTCGATGAAGAGCTGGAGGAGGACGAGGTGGAGGAGGGTCGCTTGAATGCCTGAAATGACAGCTGACAGCAGAGACAGCACTGGCTGAAAGTGTTCGTGGCAGAATCTGGTTGGTTAAATGGAGGGGGAAGGAGCAATCTTATCAAACTAGTAAAAACCAATCTGGAACAAACTGTAATTTCTTCCATTCATGTGTTGCTGCAGTGGCAAAGTTTGCTCGGATCTGCGACGAGGATTCTCTAAATGTGGTTTTATGTAGAACTTTGGTTTCGTAAGTGTTCAATGAAGCCGTCGTTACGCTTTCATCATCGGCTCCTGATGGACTACTGAGAGCTGAAAGCGAAATTGCTCCAGTCGTCGCTTTGAAGAGCAACAATGACTCACGAAATGTGACAGAAACAACTTTAAAGTCTCCGCGACGTTATGAAAGTGCACTTGGAGAATTTCCTGCGAAGAAGATCTCAGCAGCTGCGATGATGTGGGATATCACACAGAAGTGTCAGACATTACAGCCGCACTTTCATCTTTAAGTCGGTTTGTGGGGGATGTTTCTTATTCATTTGTCAGAATGAAACGCTCTTATGTATGAAAAGTGGAAAATGACAACAACCACATTATCTCTGACTCATAATTGTTCAATTCTGCTTTCACCACCGCTGGAAAACTACTTTGTCCTGTTGCTCATAAACTTATTATGATGACACGTTGACAGCACGAAGGAAATATTGTGGACCTGAAAAAAGGAACATTTTAATGAACTGCATTTTTAACGGTCTCTGGACATTTCCCTTGAAACTGGACAGAGGAGGCTATCACTAATGGATCCAAGAGCAAAACATACAGTATTCAATAGAAAACAGAGAACAGCCGGAAGGATTTGTTTCCTTAATTGCCACCCAATTAATCAGCTAACTAAAACAGTGTGTCCTGCAGCAGTTTCCTCTGCTTTGTCCTCAAATTCGAGCCCTATTAAATTGTGTCTAAATTCAAATGACACATGTCCTTTGAAAGATAAACATTCCCTTTATTAGTCGACGCTCCTGGGCCATTAATTCCTGCTTGCTGTTGTGTGAAGCAATCCCCAGTGTGTCTCCCCGGCGTATCAGACGGCACCCATTTCATATTTTCAATTACAGAATATGCAAACAGTATTTTTAATAACACATTTGTAGTTTAATCAAATGGTTCAGCACATGAATTCCTCTTCCGTATTTGTTTAAGCTCCACATTAGAGGCCAAAATGTTAGAGGTGCTGGTTCAAATCTGCAGACAAGCTCGGAAGATGTGGGCCGGGGATTGAGTGACTAACACTCGTCGGCTCTACGCAACACGTCCTCACACCTCAATGGATAACAGGTTGATTGCCAGTGACTCCCAAAATGCCATGCATCGATCGGCCACAGCAATTAAACCACCTGCTTTGTATTTTGAAGGTTACCTCTGTGCAGCCAAAACAGCTCCGATCTATCCAGACATGGACGCGAGACTTCTTTGGTTGTACTGTGGTGTCTGGCATCGGGAGGCTGGCAGTGGATCCTTTGGGTCCCGTGGGTTGGGGGTTGTGGCCTCCATGGATCAGAGCCTTGCCCGGCCTGTACTCAGGCATCCACTCACAAAATGAGACTTATTTATTTATTTCACTTAACAGCTGTCTTCCATTTTGTCTCCTTCAGCAGTCATGCGCCAATTTTCGGTTCGGTCCGCCCCAGAAATTTCACAAAGTTTATAGTCATCTTTGTAAAGACTCCTTCAGCATGAGTGATTGTTTTAGTTTCTGCGAGAGAAAAAGTTTGTTCCCCAGGGATGATACTTAAGAAGAACAAGCTGCATCTGGAGTGTACCACAAAATTTGGTAACCCAGCGAGTTTTGAGCCAGAAATTAAACCTCATGTGTAGGTAATGAGGAGGACAAATAAATAATGCAGCAGTCCCAAGACATTACCATTTCTGCTTGAAACCACACACTTTAAGTGCCGATTGTACGTACATCTGTGCTGACAGGTGAACTGGAAGCTCTGGAATGAAGTCAAAATTCTTCTGCAACAAACTAAGACTTTCACTTTCGGCACTGGGAGATTACGATGGGCAGTTTTTGCACTCTTTTTCAAAAACAGTTAATTGTGAACACAGTCAGTTGGATGATGCTTCTTTTACCACACAAACACATTTTTGGCCGAGCAGAAACTAGATTGCAGAGAGCGCAAATACTCGACAGCAGCCAAGTCATTCACAGAAGTATTGTTAATTAACAAACAGCTAATATGACCTGCTGCATCATCTTAAGCAGTGAGAGCGGCAGTCGCTGTCGTCTAATAACGAGAGTCTGCGGCCGAATGTGCTGGACTAATGAAAGAGTAGAGCGATAACAGCTTTGTTATCATCGGGGCTTGTAGCGAATCCATATATTTTGCCAACCCGGGTGTCAGAACAGAGTCAGTCACCAGTGTGTCCAAATCATTTTACACATTAACACACACGCTCTAATTTTCACTCCCGTATGCAGCCAAATGCTCGCAGTGTCAAGCCTGGCTGCTTTAACGGAGAGAAGTGCCGCAACAGGCTGAGGTGACTAAACCCAGAAGAGTTCAGTGAGGAATGGATAAGATTTTGATTGGCTTTTTTTTTTTTTTCTATCCACTTTAATTTGCTTGGAAAGGCAACAATGGGTCCAGAGGGATCAGACTGGCAGTTGAGACGAATCAGATACTGTTAGCCTGCCTACAGGAAAAGTGTGGCGTCTGGGTCACACAAAGCAAGAAATGACTCATAAAATGTTTTTTTTCTTCTTTTTTTTTTTGCTTGTTATCTACTTTTTAATGAGAGTACACGATTCCATATATAGTCAGGCAAGGACACCGGTGTTACACAATAGATGTTTGTCTTGATGCTGTTGTCAACGTATATTTTTCTGTCATTTAGAGCAGGTCAGTTTATCGACAGCGTGCTGCTCCGTATGATTAGGAACCCCTCAGCCACATTATGTACCTCAAGTATCTCAACAGATGCATGAAAGACAGAGGTTACAGATCTCTGTCTGCTCTTTACGCCTGGCAGCAGATAAAACCAGGCAATTTTCTGCCTTATGGAAATTCAGTGTTGGAAAGTGGGCTTAATGACATGCTGCACAATGTTTTTATTACGTAAAGGGCTTTTACAGTCCAGGGTTATTTTATTAAAATGTCATGATTATAGAACTTCATTGTTCCCCCACTAGATCGATGACAAACGCAGGTGGAGGTGGATGAAAAAGGGAACCCACCCGTTGCGTGACATTTACCAGTTAACATTTTCGCTTGTTTTGTGGAGGAAAGTGTTTCATTTCTAACTCGTCTTTTAATTTTCCCACAAAGCTGAGTAAGCACCGAGCTCCCCCCGGGTGGGGAAAAAAAAGACATCTTCCAGGCATTCCCCCACTCGGAGCGAGCATCTACAGTAATCTCACGAGGTTGCCGCCTGTCATATTTCTGTAATTCCTTGATGGGATTCGCTCTCGCTGTTAACCATTCAGACGGAGCGAGGCAGCTCCCAAAAAAAAAAACCCCTGCAACATCAAAGCTAAGCGCCTCGGCTCCAACGCATCCGAATGGAGGTTCGCACCGTCCCTCCGAGATGCTGAGCATTTCTCTTTGAGCTGGCTGAAACAGGCCCGCGTCACCTTTCTCACATGTGGAGATGACAAAAGAAAATTCATTAATTTTAGAAGAGCTTCACGGATCTTTAATAAAACATTATACAATTGTGCCTAAATAATATGCTTCTGTCACTTATATGACACCTTAAAACAAGGTTTGTTGGAAGTCAGTCTCAGCTGGCTGAGCTCGGAGGTCAGTCTACGCCACCATTTACTCTGATTAAACTTATATCTACTTGTTATTTTCATTTTGAGAAGAAGTTTCGCTATGCTGCAAGCTTGAACACCAACAGACTGTAGGTCAAAGCAGCCACAGTATCTACTCCCCAGAGTCTGTCATAAAGTCGTTGTTGTGTTTGAAGAAACTTAACAAACTTGTTAAAAGCTCTCTCTGACAATTTTCTGAATTATTTTGGGGCTTCTTGTAGATTCAGCTCACGTTGCACATTAAAGTGCAGCAGCCTATTTTAGGGAATTTCCAAATGTTATGTCTTATAGGTTCCTAGTCTTAAATTTGTCTATATACTCAGCTCACCCAGGTGGCGGAGCTGACCCGAGGCGACGCTCTGGGTCATGCTCCTCTGCACAGTGGAGGACTGTTTTGTGCACATGTGGGGGAGAGGATGCAGCCTCTCAGGCAACAAAGGTCGCGTTCTGTTCCTCCAGCATCTTAACCTTCACTATACACTCGAGAGTACGCACTGGCAACATGATTCAACAGGCTCCATATTCTCCCATCAAATGCAACGAGACTTAGGTAAGCATGTTTCCACAGAGTAGTCTGTAGCGGGTTACGACCGGAAAGTGTCTTTCAGAACCGGCCGCATTGGATTGCTTCACTCCATCTACTGATGAGCTAAGTTTTCCTTGATCGAGCTGCGATAAATACTTCAATGTAATGCCTCACGTCTCCTGAATCTCCTTTTTTTTTTACCTGAGTTAATCAGATCAATGAAGATTCATCAACAGCTTCAGTAAGAATTGGCCCTCTGTCAATTTCTGATTTAAAACAAGTGGGGGGCAGCAGATCACCAGACTGCAAGCTATTGCTATTGCTATTGCTATTGCTATTGCATTGCAGGTAGTAGTTCTGATTGCTTCCTGTTTGTTTTTCATTTGACATCGGGACATCAGAGCAAGGAGGATGTGGGTGCATGACTAGATTCATAGGAGACAAAAACACAGTGAGTATTAACACCTCGGCCAGGAAAAAGAGAAAGAGCAGCAGTATTTATTCACATTTTGTTGACCATTTGAGTTTATTTTTAAATGTTAAACACATTTTACATGTAGTCCCTGAACTTTTTGTAAAAACTTCTGTCTGTCCCAGTCATGGATGAGTTTATTGGAAGTGAGCTCCGCATGTTAATGCCAGGGACAAACAGCCTCATAGTTCATAATAATACAGTGTGGTGAAGGTTAGGCATGGAATATGAAAATGTTATTTTCTTGGCTAAAATAACTGCCTTTCATGATATTTTCCTCAGTTCCTCATATATATGCAAGCATACTAGAATCCCTTTAACTTAAATACAAACGTATTAAACGTGGATCTACCTGATTGTCACTGAGACTCCAGTCTGCAGTGCAGTTCGTAGGCCTGACTGATAAACCACAGAATTAAAAAGTAACGCCAAGAAAGTTTTGCGGGCACTTCATGTTCTCACAAACTCTCTTTCTCCGCTTCGAGTGTGCGCCACACTTCTTCTGCAATCAATTGAGGGTTATTTTAATGTCTCGGTTTTAGGGGGTGCTACAGACCCCCTCGGCACACACACTCCCCTGCCTTGAAGTGCAACTCAGAAACACAAAAGTGATCAGATGAGGCAAAAAAGTTTTGCCTGATATAGAGCCCTGGGATGTAAATGACTTTGGCTAATTGCTGCATTTAGACACCCAGTGTGGCTTAAAAGGGGGAGAGTAATTGGAAGGAAGGCATGAGCTGCAGGTGCAAAGGAAAAAGGATGAACTGTGACGTCTTCCCCTTTTGTAAGAAAAGTGCGATGCACAATTTGTATTTTAGATAAGATGATGTCCATATCATCATATATAGACAACAGCTGTTACTCCAGTTAAACCTTCACGCTTAAAAAAAAAAAAAAAAAAAAAAGTCTTCTTGCTACTTAAATCGAACGTGATTTGTCAGAGATGGCGCAGAGTGTTTGACAGTGTTGTAAATGTCAGCTCTGTGTTTGTCTGAGGATAATGTGAGCGCCAGAGAAAATCCCCTCAGCTGGGTTTTGGTGCTCGAAAATGTTTACAGAACGCGACCGGCGCAGATGTTGGAAAAACACACAGTCTCAACAAAACGGTTATTTATATTCACACAATCTTCGTGGCACATTGACTGGCTAATGGTAGCCTATTTGCTGTGAGCAGGAAAATAAGAGAGGAAACACAGGCCCCGCGGTGGAGAGCGGGGTTTTTCATTTCCAGCTTCTAATGTTTTTCAGCCCACTGCAGCGGCTCAGCAAAATTAAAACAGGTATCAGTGAGCAGTTTAGCCATTTAGATAAATGATTGAGTCCCACCTAGTGGACCCTGGAGGTTCAATTACGTAAAACTATTAAAAGTCTAAATGAAAAAGTATTGATTGAATTGACGTTAATATAGGGATGTGAGGATGTCCTCTGGAAAGTTGCCTGCCGAGAGAAATGAGTCTTTTGGGCCGTACGTGGAGTCGATCGCTTCGGTGAGAAAGTTTTCTTTCCACAACTTGGTAAACAGGAAGTGAAAGAAATGAACTACTTTTCCACTTGGACACGCACAAGTCAGGAAATTTGAATATCCCTCATTACTGTTTCCGCTGGCATTTGTCGAACGCGAGGATAAGCTGCCGATCCTGTGTTTTAAATTGAGGCTTTTGAGGGTGTACATGCTGCCTAATCTTCTTCTTGTTTGTTAGATTCCTAGACATGAAAGGGAAAAAAGCACTTTGTTAGACTGAGCGAATATGCTCCGTCTCTTACGTGCGGGCTGTTCGCTGGCCTGACAAACTGTTGGTTTAATGAAATGTACTTCTCGATGAAGGCATTGTTTAGGAGAAAATGAAAAAAAGACAAAACATTTTCACCACCTCAAGTCATCAGATTATTAGGGAGCTAAAAACGGCAGAGCTATAAACACAGAAACAGAAGCCTTTCGAGGTCGCATTATCGCCTTTTTAATCTGAATAAAGCCTGCGTGCTTCAGATATATCCGCTTTGTTCTCCGCTTCTGATGCCGACGTAATTGGAATGAACTTGGCTCATTAAAGACACGAGCAGTCACTTTAAGCTTTAAGCTCGATGACTAAGTGCTTATTAAAAAAAAATGGCACATTTTACAAGGTTAAAATCATAAAAAGCCCGGAGCCTGGAAAGTGTCAGAGAGGAAGCGATCACGGTGTTGTGGCATACTTTT
>CAEMYA010000126.1:4586557-4613280 GCA_903131615.1 Diplodus sargus
TTTTCTCCACGTAACTCGGTTAGTTGTGCAGCTAGCAGAAGCGTGCAGGTCCTTTTAACTGCTGGGAGAAAGAGGTTTTCCGGCCTATAGGGCTCGCTGGTTACCCTGCTGGAAAAAACAGCATAGACCAGCACCAGAACAAGACCAGCATATGCAGGGTAGCATGCTAGCTTCAGTATATTCCTCTGCAGCACAATACATTTACGTCTTTGACTTGCATTTCTTCACATTTGGTTGATAATTGGTGGTTAATTTTAGAATGTTTTAAACTAAAATCCCTACACACTGCACCTTTAAAAGATGATGATACTGTATCTTGTTTTCACATCCTTTTTTTTTCCCCTGCGCACCCAAAATTGGACAAGAACTCAGTTATAACAGCTCGAAAAGCATTTAACATCCCCATCCGATGATTCTGAATAAAAACAATGTTTGTGTTTTTGTTTTCAAGAAACCTCTTAGGTGTTAAACGATCCTTCATTATATGACAAACGGAGAGCGAGTTGCGTAACCTGCAGCGATGTCTGTTCCCGTTATTGTTCCGAGGACGTGTAGGTAGAGCGCTTTTGTTGAAGGACAAAAAGACCCATTTGAAATAAACAAAGCTAGATTTCACAGAAAGTTCCAGGGGACTCCTTCTGTGTGAACTGTATCTAAAGCATGTCGATACGGGATATTAGTACATAACGCCTCAATGGCAAGCATATGCAGCGGGGTGGTGAAAGACACTGTGTTCATGGATAAACTGGAAGGTAAAATTTCAGACTGTTCCAGACTCAAACAGGTATTTTTTTCCGTGTCTGCAAACCTTTTATACACAGAATCACAAGTGTATCATTAAGTGGCAGGTCCCTCCAATATATCATCACACTGGTAGAGTGCTCTGAATAGATTATTCATAGTGCCTGATAACTGTGTGGGATGTCTGCGTAGGAGTGGGGATAGAAGCAGGATCCGCTGAATTACCTCGACGACTGGCAGCAGCTGATGTCTCCATCACATTTACAATAGAGCTTTATTTGAGCAATCGTACATTTAAACAGTTACTTCATGTTCCACAGCGGCGCAGGGTTTAACGGCGGAAAAGTAAAACGACAGAAGGTCCTTCACCGAGGTTAGGGTGAAGTGAGCAAACTGAAGAGGTCTGAATCATTCGTCCCTGCGGATAATCAACCGCCGTGTTGGCGAGAAATCTGTGAACATCAGTTATGGTTGGATAGATCTATGAATCTTTGTCTTTATAAATGTCAGAGCTCAAAGACATTCCCTTTGCAATTGTATGAAACTGAAAAAACAAACTGAAAAGGAAACACAAAAGAAAACAGCTAAAGGTTGTCTTTAAAAGAGTTATGACAGACATGAGAGTCTCAATAGTTGCAGTTCATGCGAGACGCTGGCTCTCAAGAAAAACTACAGCAAAGCAACAAAGAAAAAACCCTCTTCATCCCTCCTGAAATATAAAATCTATCTATTAAGACTGCAGATTACATGTCTACAGTCATGCCAACAGCTCTGTCACACTGTTGACATGATGATATCAGGCAGATATGACTATTTTCACTGTTTTAGTTTAGCATGTGAGCGTGCAAGCTTTTGCTAATTAGCACTAAACATAAAGTAAAAATCTCATAGTTAGACAAATTAGAAATGTGGACCTGACGATGGCGCCAAAAGAAACACAAGCTCACCACCAAACTCACTGGATTTATCAACCGGTAACCAAGAGTGACAGTTGAGACAGTGTAGAGATAATTTACAGGATTTCACCTGCTGGTGGAAAAGTCAAAGTGATTTATCATCACCAAAGAAAAAGTTTACAGTGGTTTTGTTTCACTAAAATGTCAACAATATGGACTGACCGAAAAGTTTAAAACTATTTCCTATCCCATCATTTATTTCCTGCTATGTACACATTTTAAAGGATGTAACAGCTGAATTATAATATTAGGAACAAACTGTACCTTTATTGATGACACTTGCTCCTTCAACATCTGTACGTGTTGCTCATTAGTATTCGTGGAGCATCGCGGGGAGGCTGAAGTCTCAGTCTGAGATGTAATCACGGCTTAAAATTAACACAACAAAAGATTTAAGTGTGATACTCATCGGAGGGTCAAACGGAGAACACCCCCCCGGAGATGAAACAGGCAGGTGAAAGCGCCGGGTGACACCGGGACGACCATGTAGGTGCATTGAGCCGTATATCAGGAATGCTAATGCTAAACAGCGCCCTGAAATTCTAATTGCGTTCCTGTTAATCAACGAGACTGACAACAGGCCGGGGCGAGCTCCAGAGGCCCGGGAGGAAATCTATTAACATACAATATGTTGTTGTGCTTGTTAAAATAATGGGAAAGCTTTGGGGTGGGGGCGGGCTCGGGCAGATGCATTGTTCTCCCCGCCGTCGCTTTAGTTAATTGCAAATCCGAACCCTTTAAAGCCTCGTGGAAGTTTGTGCAGTCTGACAAGCTTCACGAAGACTTGAACTCCACACTCCCAATGAATTGTGTCTCCGGATAATCCTAATTGAACATATATTGGCCGTGCAGCTTACGTTGTTTTGGCACTTATTAATAGCACGCTGAAGGAGAATTCTAATGTGGTTTCTACATTTGAAATAAGAGATAAACAAGAGTCCAGATCTCTTTGGCCTGCCGAGACCAGTAACGCTTGACTTGTCACTATGGCTGCTCTAATTGGGCCCTAGGTGAAGACAGGACGGGGCTTTAGGGACCGGCTGGCTTTATTTTTTCAGATCTATTCTTATAAAGCGATCGTGGTTGAGATTTGAATGTCTTTGCTCTCTAATAAAAAAGACACTATAGATTGCAGTGTGGTCTTGGAAATTAGTTTCACCAGATAACAGGGTATCTGCAAGTCTTAACAGATTGAACCAGCTCCTCAACAAAAGGCCTTGGAAGGAATCAAACAGTCTGGAATTCAATTTGCAATTGTGTCGAATATGTTTTCCTTTCTCTTTCTTGACTGATTAGTTATACAGTTTGGAATTATTGTCCTGTACACCTGGGAAGTTCTGACAGATGTAATATAATGTCAGTAATTAAGGCATGTACGATGCCAACGCTGCAAACTGACCACTTCACATTTTTATATTTATGAAGTTCATAATTTGTAGTTAAGGCACACCTGCTAGTAAGAAAGGCTCAGATGTAATGAGAAAAGATGGATGATTCAATATTCCACAGCTTCAATTAGATCTGCTCTGTTAAAACCTCTGGACTTTGTCCCTCTTCTCCAAACCCTCGTGGAACACAAGTTGCAAATTGCAGTCGCCTTGTCTTCTTCAGAAACCGTGGAAGACGTCCGCTCTGACGAGGAGGTTTTTTTGGTTCTCCGTGTTCTCTCTTTATTGGTTTATCACAAACCAACTTTCAAGGTGCAAACAGCCTCCGACTGAATCATTGTTCAGTCAATGAAACCAATCTGGCTTCATATTATCAGCTAGAATTTCAGCGATACCAATAAATACCCAGTAACACATATTTTCCAATATTTAACTGAGCAGTATATTGATGTTATATTACTGTGATAGGAGATTTTGTATCATCTTAGACTTGGGATTTCATTATATCGTGAGCCTGGTTTTAAAGGCTGAATAACAGTAAAGTGACGTCATTTTCTGAACCAGCCAGATGGCTCTGATAGTCATCCTTGCAATATTGGTGCAATATCAATATTGAGGTATTTCTGAGGAGATTTCGAAATATGTACATATACAGTATATTGTGTGATAAGTCCATATTGCCATGCCCGTGTTGGATTTTATGTACCCGCCTCTCAACAGTTAGTAGCCATGTTAGTTGTTTTCAGCTGAAGCTACCGTCTAACCATACGGCATACAGCATTATTCAACCTGCGTACAGCCCGTCTGGAAGCCGCTTCTTGAAAATAATATTTGCGTCCTTTAGAGAACACTTGTAACGCACTGCAGAGGGATTTCTGTTTTGTTTTTCTAATCTTTATGTGCCAAGGCAAGACAGCTGCTGGTTTCGAAAAGATGCATTTTTTAAAATTTTTATATTGTAGGCTGTTGTAGTCTCGTACTTGAAATGACTTTCGAAGTAAAAAAGGGAATTTAGATTTAACTTGCTGCCTGTATTTATTAATAAAAAGTTTGCAGAAATATAGAAAATTGATCATCGAGATGCATCGAGAATTTCAGTTGCTGACAGCTGAATCGTTATTGAATCGTGAGGCCAGCGAAGGTTCACTCTGTAAAATGGCGTGACATGTGATATATAAAAGGTCTCGGAAAGTCTTACATTTAATTTTGTGAATTCAAGGATGATTGAGAGGAATTTGCCACACATTCCAATTTCGTCCACCAGTTATGGCCCGTTTCCTCTGAAACACCAGGTGGGAGATTTCTGAAACTAGGAGGCGAACTTTAATTAATTTACGTCTGATAAAAGGGAAACACGCAGCCTCATTAAAGCCTCTGCTGGATTATATGTAACAGAGCAAACTAAGCCTGACGTGGGCGCTCCCTGCTTGTGACAGAACGTTCACAAGCCTCGGTCCCAGGGGTGCAGCGCGGAGCGGCTTCAGCGCCGTGCCTCATCCTCTCAGTAGACACGGACAGCAGAGAGTGGCAGCCCCGAGGGAGGGCCACTCAGTCCTCTCTGCTCGCCGGCCGAGGCTCAGACATGTACTGTCAGATATGTCTTTCCAGTGGGTAGCCAAACTTTTGTGGTTACATGAAACTACATGACCTTTTTCTTTACCCTTATCTCTGTGGATTTTTTGGAAGGTTTTTGACGTTTTTGCACCCTCAGGTTCACGTGTGGACGAGAGGAAGTGTGAAAACTGTCGCAGAGGTCAGTTTGAGGCCAAGTAAAAAAGGTGTGCGGACGTCCTCTTTTTACCCCTTTCAGTTCACCCAAAATAGCTCTATATTTATGACAGAACAACATCCAATTACTAAAAAACATGCAACCATCTGTGTTGGTGTGGGCGTGTTGCTACAGGTACCGGGTGAGAAGATGAAAATCAATCCAGGAGGGCCAGTTTGAGAAATAGAACGGAAGTGATTATCAAAGTTGAACAGACGCCCAAAACAGCCGTTCGACAGGGTTTTAAAACTCTGGAAAGAACACTTGAACGGCCTCAATAATACTTACAGTGTAGATACACACAATACATAGTTTGGATTAGTTTTGTAACTTGCAGTTTATCAAATCTGAACCAACACCAAATCCTCTTGTATCCTTTCAAATCCCTCATCATATTTACCGTATGTAAGCCTAGCTGAAACCTCACAAATATGAAAAGTGCACGTTGACACTGAAATTCAAATAACCCATGTTTTGCAAGATAAAATAATATTCCCCAACACATATTTCAGCAGAAGAAAACAGATGTGTTAGCTTCACAGATTGGGGTGATTTCAAAAAGCTGGTGGTGAGCGCTGTGTCTCCCCCACGCCTCACAATTTGGGCCACGACTCCGGACAATTGAAGCCGTGCATTTTCCTCTCTCCCATGCATTTCATTAATGTCACTCTGGTTGATTGAACTGCTCCACTGTCAGGTAAAAGTAGTACATGGTTCTTGGTGTGTCCGTCTGAAGTGCTGTGAAAGTAGGGCAAAGGCCTGAGGAGGCTAAGTGTTTCATTAGGGTTGTAAAGTTAGCGCCTCCGTTCAGAGCTGGTCCACTGACTCGGGGCCCACAAGCCTCCTGGAGGCTCAGCATTTAATTCTGCCACGTTCATACCCGCTCTGGGTGCTCGTTTGTGAGTTGTACTGTACTTACTGCAGTGTTTGTACCTTAAGAATCAGCCCACGGTGTTGAAATCTAATAATCCCCAAACTCAGCATCATTGTCGGCAACAGTAGGCCGATGGGTAATGGGGCTAATGGCCTTGCTGTTGGAAAGGCTCCAGCTGTGACTGTTGATATTCCGCTTGAAAGTGGTTGCTTCAGCTGTAATTGGAGCGGTGGTTTATGTTTTCATAGGTTGAAATAGCTCATCTAGCAGGTCAGAAATTGCTTATTATGAGCAAGCAGTTGGCGGCTAGAAGATGGAAGGCGGCGTGCGCCTTTCAGTTTCTGCCAACACAACCGCAGCAACAACCCAAAAGCCAGATTAAATGTTAAACAAGAACGTTTCTGCAACACCACGGGCGAGTTAAAAGCTTCTGCTTGTTGCGACTTTCCCTTTGTTTACAAAAAGCACTTTGTTAGGACGAGGACAGCCTCATGGTTTCGCTTTAAACACGCCACAAATATGGATAGAGAGAGATCGTCTGACTTCCAATAAAAAATAGCTGGTTTTGACGCCACAAGAACAGAGAGAAATATCTCCACAGCTCCGTAAAAAAAACACCCGGCTGATCAGCTGGAAATGTCTCCAGATGTCATAAAGAATATCGAGTAGTGTAATTTGAGCGGTGTGACTCGAAGTCCTGTCACACATTTAGCCGCCTTGTTGGCTTGTAACAACACTGCTCTCGTCGCCTCCACTTCCTGCTGCGTCAGGTGGCCAATAAACATATAATTAGAACGGGATATGGCACATCTGCTACACATGTCAACCTCAGACTTATCTGGGGTTTTCAGAAACATTAACTGCTAACATAACATCCTGGCGACTGGGCTGGTGTCAAACAGACTGAACACCAGGAGGAGCCAGTTTACCGATACCGCGTTACAGATTCCTCTAGTTGAAGTTTATGTGAATTATGACGGGAGCAAAAGAGAAAGTCAGGACTCAGAGGAGGTCTGACTTTAATGACTGAACAGATGGATAAAATAACTCACTGTTGACTTTTGGTTTTGCGTGGGACATGATCACTGGTCTCCTGGGGGAACGTCCTGTGCTTGTTTAACCCAGCCATCCATGTCCGACCTTCACCTTCAGCTGACTTTTCTGCTCTTTATAATACTTAACATAACTTCTTCCTCTTGATAATTTAATAGTTACTGCAGCCACAAGAGGTGGCCGCCTAGCAACCCATACAGTTTTTTTTTTTGATGAGGAGGGACTTGGATGGGGTCAACACAACATCAGACTTCAACACAGGAAACAGCTGTTATTTTATGTTTACAGCCAGTGGTCAATGGTCGTTCCCAGACCTTAACCACTTCTGTATTGTTGCTTCCATGACAGCGAAGCTCCCCTGATCTAAATAAAGTTGCAAGATGAAGGCATAATGTCTCCCTAAACTTGACTAAACCTTAACCAAACCTTAAATCTGTTGCTCACGTTGTGTATGGACAAGGGATCTATTTTGTCTTTACGTTTGAAGAACTTGTCGGTGTGTTAACGTAGAAGATTACCTCATCTATTGATTGTGACTTGCATTTCCACAATTTGGGCCCCAAACTGCGCTCTCTATTCACCTCCTCAGTTCGGGCCTTGGTCAACACTTTGATGAAGTGTTTATAGGACGTGCACTCATAACTGTCCAAGCATTTCTGAGAATTTACTGCTCATACATGCACGTGCTGAGTGGCAGGTTCGTAGCCCACGCAGAGCAATGTCGGCGCGCAGAGTGCGGTTTCAGCGTTTTTTTTAGCCTTTCAGAATTTTTGTTTCTCTGGTTGTCAGTTAAAAATCTCTGATATGTAATCTTGCCAAAACCAATTAGGCCTCAGTAAATCTGTATCTAGAATTCCCGCATCAAAATGGAAGCACTCTTCCGAGACACATGCCAGGAACACGGAGTTAATTAATCCCTGCAATCAGAGGTCTGATGAAATAAGAGCTGAATGTTGCCCCTCCCAAGACAACTGTTAACAGAGCTGTTCCGCTCTTATTAGTTCTGCAAACTGCAGATCAGACAGCTCCGAATCGAAAGCCCAGCACGCCATTTTCAATCAAGTGTTATTGCTCTTAGGAATTGAAGTGTGAAAGTGTGATCGTGACCCAACGTATTCACCTCGGGGCCGTTGAAGTGCAGCCCTGGGGGAAGTGCATTGATCAAGGCAGAACACCAAGTACAAGTAGCACTAGAAAGAGATGTTAATTAGAGGCCACCTGGAGTCTGTGGTGTTGTTTCAAAACAACGCTTTGTTTGGAAATACTCTTTAACCAGAACTGTTTTCATGACTTCACTGTCACTGCGACAAGGACCGAATTAAAATCTCTGAATGTTTAATCGAGTCGACGAAAAGCTCGATGTCGCCACGTTGACCCCCTGAACCTCGATCAACACCAACTCCAGGCAAGTCTGAACAAAGACTGAAAGCTGTGTGGTCAACGGAAACACTACATCAAAGTTTTAACCAAGGCCCAGATCCTATAATTCCAAAAGTGAATTATTGATTCTGGTTAATGGTCCAATTCTTTACTGAGTCCTGATCACTTTCCGTTGAGCAAACTGTGGCAACAGTCTGTCATCTTAAATGGATTAAATTGGATATTTGTAGAGCCTTCAAGAATCAGCTGTACGTACAAAAACGTATTTTTTCTGTAGAGACGGACTTAAACTAGCCAATAACTCCAATTATATTCATGAGTCCTATATTCATGCAAGGAATCATTTTTTGTCACACAAAGAAAGGTGCCAATTTTCACAAATGGTCGATCTCTCTTTTTGAACAAAACTGTTCACGGTTTGGTATCACCAACACTTTATTTCAGATAATTTGGCAGCAATAGTGTTTCTGCATTCAGCTGTGAATCTATTTTGCAAAGCAAAAAACAGTCGTGAATTTTGATTGTGGTTTTTTTTTTGTGTCATATTGCAGTGCAATGGCCTGTTTAAAGTGATCATATACCAAACAACTAATCAGTGCTGATAATATTCTATGCTAATAAAGGAGTGATGGTGACACAGTACATGCTTTGAACTCCTCAGATATAACTATGCAGTGATCTAAGCAGACCGCATGGCATCTCATTACAACCAGAAGAGACTTGAGACTTGACTTGGACTTGTGAGCAACTCTGCAATGTTTCCAGAGACTTTGCTTTTTTCTTAGCAGCTACAGTGAAGATTTTTTTCTTTCAAAATGATGTAAATAGTGTTTTTTCAAGTCAAATCAATTTGGGATATCCAGAGACTTTGATCACACCAGATGGGCTGTAAGGAGCCATCTTACGTTATTATTTTTTTAAAGGTTTAAAACACGTCCCCAGCTGCTTTAGTTGTTACTGTGGAGCTTCGGAAATGTTTTGACGACTATAATACATCACCTGACTTTTCATCGACATGAGGGTGAGTGGATAATTACTTATCTTTCTTAAGCACATAGAAAATAAAATGTAGTTGAATAAACCATGAAACCCTAAAGAGGCAGTTTCTAGATTTTGAGGAGATCCTTCAAAAGTCTCATCGAACCACTCTCCCCTCGCAGTGTGATCGGGGCAAAAGAGGTGACGACACCCAGGTGAGAGTGGCAACTTAACATCCTATCATTTAAATCATGTGCACCGCCGGGTGTTATAAATCAGGCAGCAGATTTGCTCTCTTATATCATTAAATGATGAAATTGATGCCAACGTATTTGTGCGCTTGCTGTGGCCAAGCGTCACTCAAGCTCACGATGGTCATTAATTAATGCTTCGACAGCGACATAAAAGTCTGTCAGAGATGCAGCCTGTGAAAGGAGTCTTCTTCGTCGTCATCTTCGCATTAACTCCACTCTCTCGCTTTGCGAATATCACAAACTCTTTACTGCCATTATTGTTACAGATAGATGACTCTAGCCATGTTACGTACTCTTACGTAAGGCAACTCATTTGCAGTGAAAACAATGTTCTGAAAGCCACCTTTTAGAAGCTGCCTGTGTTTTTCTGTCAGGTTTTGGTCGTTTTTTTTGTTTGAAATTTTGGCTTCAATCACTCTTTTCAGCAGCAAACTAATGCACATAAACTAATAAAATAAGTACAGCTTGGCCACAGTGAGACTGTTCATACTGAAACAGAGAGAGAGGGTGGGGGGTACTACGTTTAATAAATCACAGTTTCACACCAGTATTAAACAAACTGGGAGGCAGCGTTAATGTGGTCGTAACTGCAGGTAATTTAGTGGTAGCCTGTAAACTTAATTGATGACATTTTTGAAGTTGGTGCTCCCTGACATTTAGTATCATGTGATTAAATTCACGGTATACCGTAGCAAATCGAGGCGTACAGATAAAACACATGAGAGATGATGGACTGCTGGTTCCATTTTTCTACCAACGAAGCCAGTCTGCTCCTCTGAACATTAACACAACTCAACACAAAAACTCCTGGACCAAAAAGAAACTCTATCTCAGTTACAGACACGTCAACAAATGTGCGTCCTAATAGGCAATTAACATCATTCCTCAGCTGTAAAGTCTGCCGATTAGCACTTTGATATGACTCTTCAAAGCATGAGGAGATGACTAACCATGCTTCAAAGAGGCCAAATCCTCTGTGTCAATCGCAGGTGCATCTGCTAAAATCCTGCTAAATTATTTAATGTGTCAAGGGGGGAAAGTTTCAAACATCAGGACGAAACTAAGCCGAGAAAATCGGCATCCCCGAAGAGGGACAGGAAGTTACAAAACACTGTCAGAGACGATGATGATATCAAATAATGCTAATTGGTAGGTCGCCTGAAGGCAGACACAAACAGGATGGATTCAGCAGAGAGGGGCTTATTGTTGGATCTACTAAAGCTAGATTTCAGAACGAGCAACGTGGAAGATAAACGTCTCTGTTCAGCACAAAAAAGACCACTTGCAACATCTGAGTCAAATAAAAAACAGCAAAGAAGCAAACACGTTTCTTCCAATGAAGCTTGTTACATAAATTATATTTTTAAAGTTGTTTATTTCTTTTCATCTCGCCCTTTTCCCTGCTCACCTTGGTTCACAGTGTTCTGTTTCCAACCTGTTTTCTTGTGTTCCTGTGCTCCTCCCCGGCCCGACTCTGTGTGTGTGATGTGGATTCTCTCAGTTACTCTTGATCTTTGCACAAAAGCACCACATAAATTGCTGCAGTTGACTGATCCAATAATAGCCTAGAATAAAAATGTCTTACAAATATTTCAAAGTACTTTTTTTCCTGATCTCAGTAATGAAACTTTAACCTCAGTAATTTGTTTTATTTTCCATCTATACTGCAAAGAGCACTATATTTTTTACTCCATTAACTTTGAGTGAGACAGTCATACATTATATTTTGTACTTGTGGTTGCGGAGACTTTTTTTCACCTAAATATTGTCTTCCTCACAAGCTGCAAATGTTTGCAGTGAATGTTTCTAAAGACGGCAGATATTACAGATATCTTTAGGGTCGGCACAACGACGGTTGGTTAGGGTTAGCAAAACATAATGTTTTGGCTTACAGTGCCTGTTTTGGTCCGCACAAACACTGCTGGAGATGACAGATGTTTTCTGTCGCCATAAAGATGACCAAAGATGTCCTAACCCTACGTCAAATATATCTGTTTTTGTTGATACGAACATGGCAGGAAGTTGCCTTGATTTCGCCTTTAAAAATATTGCACGCAAAGTTTCACACAAAGAAATGTTGAAAGTCTTGAACTGGCTTGGCAGCCTTCATGCCCGTAGCTCCAGCTCCATTCTTTTCACCTCCTGATACAAAAGTCAGGTCATAAACATGTACTGTGGAGGTGATAAGACATGATTTTCTAGAAATATCAATATGATACATAGCCTGTGACAATGTCGACGTATCAGTGGTTTGCAGAATCATTAACTGCCAACCTGGCAACCTGGTGACTGTGCTGCTCAAACAGCCTCCACAGACAAGGTTAGCCTGCTTGTCTGTTGCCTAAGAGACATAATCCAGAGCAAAATAAAGGTTTGAAAATAATTTCCTGCTCAGATGAGTGTATTAACATGTTGCTCAGTTCAGAGTTTTCCCATCTGGGCTTTGGCATTTGGATGTTTCAGTTTAATTTGCCGATGCGCTCATACCAGTATGACCACAGTGCTCGCTGGCTAAAGAGCAGCTCAAGGTCTGTGTGTGTCGCTTAGAGGCAACGAACTAAAAAAGCTGGTGTCCCTTTCACTTTCATCACCTACATTTCCCATTAGAGATCTGTTGCCAAAGCACAAATAAAAAAACAAAAAAATCGCTAAAGCAAATTGCTGCCAGTGGTGCATTTAAAAAAAGGCCTGTGTGTTTTGTAAATGACTGTGCACTTCTGTCTCCTTGAACAGCAGTACAAATCTTAGTTGTAAATTACAGGCTCCCGGAAGATCATAATGAAAGCTTGTGAAGACTATGTTTAGTCTCGTGCTCTCACGAGGCCACGCTTTTCACATGTCAGCAAGCTATTATTCTGAGCGTAATTAGGATAAAGGTGGATAGAGACATCAATATTGGGGCGTGCACGCTGAGAGGCAACAATAAAGCTCAATGAGCAACATGACAATGATAATTGCTTCTTTTATCACTCTGCCACTGTAACGTGTTTTGATGTATTAAACCATATTTCCCCCTCTATTGTTATTTTAGTGTGATTATGGGACTGACACGAGGAAATGTAGCTTAAAACAATGTTCCAGTCAGACTTTCCAAGAAAACTTTGGAAAGTGAAACCGCAACATTTCAAAGAGTCTCTTGTTTCTGCCCAGGTCCCCTCTGGTGGATCGGTGTGTTGTACTTGTTATGTGCTTCCCCCCACAGAATTTCATTGTTCATGACATGAAACACCTGGGGCTAAAGACAGGTATTTTTGTGTCCTGTACGCTTCGACAAGGGAAAAGTTTCTGAGCTGCAATACGGGAGCAGACGAGAGTGGGTGTTGTATTTTACAGAACTGTTGAATCTGCCCGAGATGAAACACTTTCAGAGCGAGGAAAAGTATTCTTTGATCTGGAGCGCAGCGGCACAACAAAATGTAATAAACATCAGACTACTTACAGCGTTTGTGCTGTGTTTTATATCACACAGAACGTACCTCACATAAAAAATGTGACTACAAAATGAAGGTGACTGAAGGAATTCAAGTCAGTGTTAGTGGCCACGCCCCAAAGCAAAATCCAGCTTTATCGTCTATGTTATTGTAAATGTGACCATCATTTTGTGGTTGTTGTTGAAGAGGACTTGAAACTGTCCTAGTCCTGGGTTTTGTTTTGTTATTTCCTGTTTTAAGTTGAAAAGGACCTTCTTACACTTCCTGTCTTTATCCTTTTCCGGCCTGTTGGATGTGTTCACCTGTGTTTCATTAGTTAATCCGTCCCTGTGCTTTTGGTCCTGGTCTATCCCGCAGTCCTGCACGTATAGCTCATCCCTCATCAGTATTGCTGTTTTGTCTTTCTGTTGTTTTTCCTTCTTTTTCTCTCATTTAAGTTATTTTGGATCTGCCCCAACCTCCTGCCTTTGTTTGCTCTGCCAGTTTCGGTTCGTTTGATTTCAGCTTTATTGTTTCACAGCTCACTTTTTGTTTGTTCAGTCTGCCTTCGTCTGGCATTTGGCTCCTTTTCGCTAAACTGAGCAGAAACCAGCGTTTAAGACAATAAACTTATTGGGAAACTATTTGCTGAGTTAATAAATCAAGTGAGAAGTAGGGTCATATGTTTAAGGCACTTCTGCATTGGCTTCACTTTTCAGACCAGGATTAAACACAAAGTATAGCTAATGTTAATGATAACGACTGTAATTTTGCAGGTGTCCGGCCACTTGAAACTCATGTTAATGTTCTTCACCACACCTGGGTGTGAGTGAGTGTTTTTTTTCGCTTGTCCTTTGCTCAGTCGTGGATCCATTTATTCCGCCGTTGATTTAACCGCCGACTCGGCTGCTCCATCATGTTGGCAGGAACCTGTCGCTGAGGAGGTGCTCGGACCCTCATCCCTCCAAGTATGACGCGTGCATTAAATTATCTTGATCCCGGCAGCTCATTTGTCATCTCCATTTAGTTTTGACGCGGCATGACACCCATGACAAAACACTGTCTGTCTTGTAAATTAGCAGCCAGTGCTCTTGGATCAGCAACAGTTTGAGGGCAGAGTGGTAAGACTAATCAAGGAGCAATTTGTTCAGAAAGAGATCAGGATTATAAATCAGACGTAGCTTTTTGGTTGGACGAAGTAAATTAAAATTAGGTCATGGTTAAATTGGTTCAATGACAACTTTTTCCCCAGCATGTGAAGAATTTTGATGTGTATTTTCACTGAGTATAGCCCTTTCGTTTAATTATCTTCATCAAATATTTATACATATCCTCATCTATGAATTTTAAGCCTGCCACATTGCTGTTCATTTTGTCTTGTCATTTTCTTGCCGCTGGCAGCGTGAGGCCTCAGTAGGGGAGAAGAAGCAAATCCTGCAGTCGCTGCCTACGCTTCAAGAAGGATGAAAATCAGCCACTAAAGGCTCCCTCCAATGCTTATCCTGTTTATTCAATCATCATCCATTTACACCAATGTGTTTAAGTGTTTGCGGTTCGACTTAAGCTTACTATAATATCATCAAGGGTATTCTAAGCTTTTTTTTTGTATATGATCATCCATTGATTTGCTCCAGTATAGGCAGAAGAGCATGCAGATCCTTTTCTGGTCTGTTCCCTGTTTAGGTCTCTGTGGTTTGGAAAGTGTTTATCATAGTTAAACTCGATTTGTTTCACCATGACATGCCTATAAACACCAAAAAATAAGCAATAATGGCTGATGTCAAAGAGGAAATAGACGACTGTTCAACTTTCCTCCCTCCCAGTGCATCCATGTGGTATATACTGTGGGCGCTGGTAACATGGCTGCCACCAGCAGCCTGGCTACTGTCCAAAACACAAAACAACCGTAAGAGATCACATGAATCCCCCGACTAAAGTGCTCTCTAATGTGCCCTTCCAGTGGACAAAACATTGTGAAGCGACGTCTCTTCACTTTAAATGCATCACCAGTTTCTGCGCCCTGGTTCACTTTTTATTTTTTTTACTTCCCCCTCCCCCGAGGCATCCTGAGTCGACCACTGACTAGAAATGTCTTCTTCTCATGTTTTTTGGTCCCAATCCCAATTCTAATCCATTAATGTCGGAGATCTGATGATGGTAAGTGAAAACCAACACAGCTGTAGCTACTTAAAGCTGCAGCTTTTGTCACAAGCTACTTCAGCCAATAATAAGAGGATCCAGATCCAAAACTATAAAGTTGATGAATGGACCAGAGCGACTCCTGAAACCAATACGAAGCAGTCCGACAGCTTGACAGAAAATGACAACAGTTTTATTTTGGCCTGTCAGGTTACTCACAGAATTAACTTAATTAGCGACAGCTGACAGGACCTGCCACCTGAGACGTTTGTCATTTTTACAGATAAAAGAGACGGCTATTAAAGAGACGCTGAGAGGGGGAGTAAGCTTTGGTGACAAGAGGGAAGAGACAACAGATTTATTACTGTCTCAGCTAATAGCAAGTGCACTCAGGTGTCACAACAGTCGATCACCGGTGAGACCCAAATCATTTCTCACATTTACACATTTAAATTTTCATTTGCATGTGGAGTGAATTGCTTTCAGAGTGAAACCCAGCTCAATCTATGGGGTCTCTTGCGGTACAATGTGGTTAGCATGCTAACTTCGATAATGTTAGTTCGTTTTTGTATGTTTTAAATTTAAATTCTGGCCTTATCTTACAAATTGCGCCTTTTAAAAGCAGTTGATTGAGGTAATAATTTCTGATTTCTGGGAACGGAAACTGAGCTGCGTGTTTTTAAATGTCACGTGAAATAAAGTGGCACAGGTGACGCAAGAATAGACGGGCTGTAAAAGAACAAAGTGTGACATAGTGGTGAATTTAGAGCGATTTTTTTTTCAGCATAAACTACATTCAGAAAGCTGAATTAACATATGGAGTAGGCGTAATATACATTATTAGAGAGCGGCGTTCTGTCAGTGAGTGAGCTTTGACCACATAAATACAGGGTTTCTGATTACAGCTAAATTTCCGGTACTTGAGCGCAACTTTCAATGAACTATTCATGGAGGAGGGCCGGATTTTCAAACCTAGGATTTGAAATGAGCGTGGCCTCCAGGAAATGTGTAAAATATCGTGGGGCATCGCTGTTACCAAGACACTCCTGTTGGAAAAAAGATTGCGGGTTGATTAAGTTTATATGATCATTAAACATGTTTGATTTTAATTTCATTTCTTTGCCATTTAATTTTTTTGCTGTGCAGCTTCAGTGTTTACACTATTTCACTCTCTCCAAATGACTTCACCTCAGTTTCCCCTGCGGTCTGTGTATTCTTTCCAAATTACAAGGAATAACAGTCACAGGTTAAGACGTACGTTGACTCTGAAAGCCTCGTGAGTCACGATTTCTGCTCTGACATGATAACCAGCAGAGCTGATGGAGGGGGGTGACCTTCACAAATGCTTATCCAGGGCTGCTGCTCGGGGCAACCTAATATTGGCATTGGATTATTCCTACTTTCCTAATTAGTGCGCTTGGGCTTTGGATCGAGCAACCTCCATCAAGGAGCATCCAAGCAATTATATTTATCACACATCTAAATCTAAACTGGCTGGTGGACATAAAGGTTGTTTGTTAAGAGAGCATTTGGAAAAGGTATTGATCTTCCCACTGAAAATCTTTCCAGAGGGGCGAGTGCTGTCCATTTTTGAAGCATAATTCAGTTTCTGATCTGGACCCTTCAACCCCCTTTTTTTCCTATCATCATACGGTCCAGGATTTTGTCGAAGGCTTTATTTTAAAGCTGCTGCACTTTTTAATTTCCTTCAGAGGGAGTGCAGCTTTCAGTGGTCCCCTCCAGGGCCGGCATCTTGGAAAGCAAAAGACAAAGACCTCTATTGTGGAGTGATTGTGAATCAAACTGAACATTATCCCGGATCTTCTGTTGTCGCGTTATGAAATAAAACAGGGAATTACTTTGATGAGCGATCAGCAGCAAAGTTAAGATATCAATAAACGTGTTCGGCAGCCATCCTTAAAGGATTAAAACAGGATTTCCTTCAATAAAAAGCAGAGCTCCTGCCATGTGAACACCACCATGCAGTGAGTTTGAGGGCTAAATCTGACAGGAATCCTCCCTGTGGAAAAGATGTCTAATGAGAGAGGCCTAACTCAAACAGTGAACAGAGCAGAGTCACATATACTTGACAATGTGAGGCCATTCTAATGAGAGGAACCTTTGGAGAAGTGGACCAGCACTCCAGTATTTCATTAAACTTAATGATTTCCTTTAATTGTGCCTAAAGGTTGAGCAATAACACATCGAATCAATGGGATATCTTACCAACTATTAACGCCGATGCCGGGAAAACATGTTTAAGCCATCGCTTAAAAAAGACAAACACAAAAGCTCAACTGGATGATAGTGATGGTGAACAAATAGAATGATATCCGCCGAGGCACATGAGGTGCAAAACAGATTATAATTGATCAGCTCGCTCTAAATGATCACCCTGGGAAGTTCTGTTTTTGCTCGTGCAGCTACTGTCTGACTTTCTTTAAAGACATAATATGAAGGAATAATGCATTAAAATATCTAAAAAACAACAAGACTGTTGTTATATTTATATTTTAGAGTTGTGTACTTTGATTATCCTCAACAAATGATGTTCAGATCCAGAGAAATACATCAATTTGCTTAATGTAATGGTGCGTTTCATTTGGTTGCTAATGTCTGGTTAGGGAAGTTCGCAAAAAGACTAAGGAGAAGGACGACTCTCACCGAACTCAGCACTCACCAGATACCCCAGTTCTCTCTCCCTAGTTACAGCATTTTCCCCTTAAATTTGTGAGGTAATAATATGGATGTTGATGAAAAAAATCTGCTGTATTGAGGCGGCTGGTATCTATGGGTGAGCACACTTTGACGCGTATCCAAATAAAAATAAAAGTCAGATATTGTATTTGTTTCAATTAATATTGGAAACCTGGCATGTTGGCCGTTCGTATGTGCTTCACTGAGTGCCAATTTGGTTTTGAAATTATCCTGCAGTTTTGTTCTTCTTTCTGTACTCTGGTCCACAACACTGAGCAGCCATTTTAAAAAATATAATCCTCACCAGGGTTTGCATTTGACAGGGAATTTGTCAATATGCCGCAGCTCCCAACAGGTCTTTGACGGCGCGTTCCGGTGTGAAAGTGTTATGTCGGATGTAAAAAAAAAAGCAATATTGGTTTCTTACTCTCCTTCATTTTCAGCAGGCGTCTCACTTGGTTAAACTTCTGACAGATAACCCTTTGCATCCTAGCAGGAGCAGTGTTGCAAAGGATCCGTGCCTCTCTTCTCCGAGCCTCGTGGACCTTTGATCAATGTTTGTCAGATCGACTGAGTTAAAAGTCGCCTGCAGTGTGCACCTGCGACCTGACTGCAGAGATGATTCTACGTTGCTGTTCATTAAGCCGGAACCGTTCAAAACCAGCAGGACTTGTGTTGTGCGACGCCTTCCCCCGCGCATTTAACCGCGCGCCACACGTGAACATCACATTTAAAACGACACTGTCCAGCAGTGGCTCTAATGAGTTCAGATGAGAGGTGGAATCACATGGGAAGCTTCTGCAATCTACTAATCAATCCTTTTATGATCTCGCCATGCCTGAAGGAGTTTCATGTGGGTGCTCTGGTCTTCTTTCACCTTTTCCGTGCACCCTTTGGTATCAGGTCTATTCCTGCTGTAGATCAGAAATGTGCTGTGGGTCCTTGCTGCTGCTGAACAGTCGGGTGGGTGAACTTCACTTCAGCGAAGTGAAATGATGCAGGGAGGGCTTTGCATTTTGAGAAATATGAAGAAATTTGTTGGTCAAAATGGAGCTTGAATTATAAAATATTCTCGAGGGAGACCTAGTTTGAATTCAAAATGCACCATCTACGGACAGTTTGGTAGACAATTTTCGCCACAGTCTTTTTTTAGCATTAATCCCTTGGTTGGACAGCAGTTTGGTCATGCATGTTATAAATCACAAACTATACACAAGTCAGACTGAACACAAATGACGATGTCTGAGTCATGTCCCGTTGGCCTTGTGACCATGTGAGAGCAGCGTCCACAGTCCCACCGCGGACCTCTGCTGCATGTTATCAATCTCTGTCGGCTTAAAGTGATTTCAACTGTATCGATTTACTCATCTGACATCCACAATAAATGTTCATTCCCCCGATGTGAAAGTGGAACTCCACTGGCCAACCACTTGAGACTGGATGACACCGTCACTGCAGAATATTTCACAAATTAGTCTTTCCGGCACAATGGCAATTTTGCTTGTGGTTACATGATTGCAAAGTTTAACGGAGTTGCTTACTTATGTATTTATTAGACTAGAGAAAGCTAAGAGAGATTGTGGGACGTAGAGAATGTGTTCACGATGTCCAAGCTTTGGGAGGAAATGGGATTTTCTTTCCGGTTAAATGCTTGCAAAATCCTGCTTGACCTCGCTCTTTTCTCTGATGCAACTCCAGCTTCATTTATTTTATTCAGGACACAAAGAATAAAACATTTAAGTATGTCTACAAACCAACCGGACTCACGGTTTACCTCTGGAGGGCAACTGTATAAATTTGCATTAATTATTGAGTCAAAAAACACGCATCAAAAATGAAAGAGAATGAACTCCGGCCGGTGCAGCGGCAAAAATCTATGGAGCCGACTGCACCGCTGTGCTGCTCCCTGATGAGGCCTCTCTGTAACTTTGTTCTCAGAATGGTGTCTATTTGTCCGTCCTCTCCATCACACTTGTTATTTCAACTGAGGACCGTGCGCTGCCTTTAATTTGTAAAACTCCACCACGCTGTCAAACACATCTTGCCGTTATGTCTTTCCATTTCAGAGCGCTCTCTCCTATTGTGCCCGTTGCGGTAAACATCTCTGAGCTGTAACGTGGAGTCTGTGCTCTCCTAATGTGCAACCAGGGAGCAACTGCAAATTGCACAGCACACAGTTGTTTCCGTTGTTTTTAATGTGATGTTGAGCCATTCTTTACCAAGGATACAACCAATAAATGCAACGTCAACAAGAGTAATAGTGTTATTAAAAGCTTATAAATATATAAAGAGATGTTTGCCTTTGATTTATTCAATTAATTGACTTGAGCAGATCTATATTCAACTTCAGATCCCACGTGAGGGATATAAAAACCCGGGCTCGGAGAAGTCTTGGCTCCCAAAGGAGGGGAACAGTTGGTCTATAGTTTGAATGCGCCACAGAGGATTAGATAAATATTGGTTCCCTTGGAGCTAACACCTCCTCTGCCCCATTAGAAATATATATCATAAGCCATATATTGCGTGACAGTAAACCTGTTGAGGCTGTACAATGAAGACATTCGCTGCTCAGCATATGTTGTTTTGCTCATGCTCTGGACTCTGATGTCCAGAGGCCTTGTTCCAAAAGATTCGAGTACCAGACAGCCGTAGCGCCTCCGGCTGTGTTTGCTTTTGGATCTAACTCATGTGAAATTGATGTGTGGGGGACACTGATCCATGCTGAAATGGGACGACACCCGAAACGAATGTCAAAAACATTCTCATCCATGCCTCCCTCGAAGCGCCGCAGTTTGCCTCGTCCACATCTCTGGCAGCTACGAGAGGTCAGGCATTCAAATTAAAGGGGCACATAAAGAGTAAAGGGCCCAGTTGTAACCAGCGTGGCATGCTTCATGGAGCCCGGGTAAACCAAGCACATAGATGAAAGAGGTTAGCTCCCTCCCTTCAGGGACATCTGGCACGGACAGGAATGTGCAGCCATATCATTCTTCCCAGAGGAGCCTCTCAGCTCCGACATGAGGATTACAGTACAACTCAACAACATGACATGTTATTTCTTCATCATGTCTGTCCGTCCATGATTTCTCTTTTCACAGTCGAGGGATGGGCATTACAGCCCAAATCTTATAGTATATGATATTTTATATGGATCATTTTATATAGACAATATGTAGATCGATGATATGTGGATAATTGTTGTATAAACATGTAAATAAAATATATAACAAATATGTCATTGTTATATATTTTGCTGAGTTGCTACTTACCCACTTAACTGTAAGATAATGATAATGTAACACTAACGAATGATCTTTTCTCATGAACTGTAATTGGTGCTTGGTACCCCAATAAGTGTGTGGTGGAGGATGACCTGTCGTCCTGGCTCCTCCTTGCAGTAGCATGTTTGTTTTACCCCGCCCATCTCTAGTTGTTATAGCAGTTTCCTATTGTGGATGCTGAACATGGTAAAATACCTGATTAACATTAGGATTATTAGTGAGCGTCGTGGGTTGCTGACTTTGGCATTAAGCTCAAACTCAGCCTCTCAGAGCCTCTGGCACGGCTGTTTTTCTTCTTTTTGTCACTGAAGCTTTAGCCTTTTCACCATCTGAACACATGTTGACTAAACCCCTCTGTGTTTTGAATATTAGTCTCCTTTATGTAAGCTCTATTAAAAGAATATTATATTCTTTCCCCCTCCCTCACAGTCTCCTTGTGCTTTATTGTCTAACTTTTCACTCTCCACCTTTTGTACCGCCGTTGGCACTCAGTGACCCGTACAGAGACCTTCATCTCTGCGTCTGAACTGACTCTTTTACCACCTGACCGCTATTGTTTAGCCTCGTCTCAATTTCATCAGTGCAAGTAATTGATACCCAGTCTGCGAGCGGCCAGTGGATCAAAACATATAGCGAAAAGAAATGACTCACATTAACAGCTGCTGGAAAATGTTTTGTTTTGCCCCTTTAGAGGTCAGAGGTCATGATCCGTGCCGGTCCAGAAATCATGGTCCTGCCCAATAACACTTCAGCAGGTGAAACTCGCCCATATGGTGACCCGGGCTGTATGGTTGATGACTTATACCGCACTTATCTTCATGGAAATTCTTGAAATGTCATTTTTTTTGCCTTGAAAGAAAACATCACGTACATGAAAACACAGCAGTCGTATTGGTAAAGGGTTTTTCCTTCTAACCCACCTCGTGAATGCATAATTAATTATATGTTAATGAAAATAATGACAGGCTGCGAGAAGCCACGGCCACTGGCAGTCGATCGAGAGAGAGAGAGAGAGAGAGAGAGAGAGGGAGAGAGACGTCTTTCCAAGATGTGGCCCGCTGTGTGGAAGCATTATCACCAGCTATCTCAGTGCATGGCTGAGTTTCCTGATGAAGCTGCCATTGCCTGAGAGCAATGATGCAGTTTGCCGGAAAAGCAAGCCTTGATGTGATGGCCGCTGTATCAGCGGGCAGCAGATGATAATCTTGCCGAGTCGACGTTGAAAAGGATAATCAACTCGCTTATGGCCATCGCGAGGGGGAAACAATACAAGCGGAGAGACGCTGGGCCTCTTTAATTATTAATTCTGTGGCAGCAGCCTCTTCCACGTGGGCAGCGTTAACCTGCTGCTCGTCCACTCGCGGACAGAAAGACACCACAGGAGGTTCTCGCGGCCTAATGTGTTCTGTAAAGTGCGACTGCTCAGACCACGGAGAAAACCCATTTTCATCATCATTTCAGAATTCTAGCCGCCCCAGACACTTGTAAACTGCCATCTGGCCTAGTTGTCATCGACTCAAGGCATAAATAAAGAATTCATTCTGATTTCCTGTTTTTCTTTCTTGTGCTCTCTTTGTTTCATTTTGTTTTGAAGCCTGTGACATGTCATCTTTGCAAGTAGACATATTTACATAATAATCACAACATTAACATAACTGAGCTTTGGTGAGATCCACACTATCTGAGTTCTTGTCCTACCAAAAAGTGGTGCTACAGTAAACGAGCCGCAAAAACAAGTTTCCATGAATAAGAAAAAACAGAGAAAATTACAAATTGGAGAAAAGAGAAACCATTTCCAAATCCTTTCGCCCAGTTTTACTGTTTTTTAATGAAGGGAAAGAATCTGCAATTCCAATAAACACAACATAACATTAGGCTTGTGATGTGGTCTACTGAAGCTGCGGGGAAATTAGAGAGCAGAAGTCCACCAAAGGTCATGCAGAGCAGAGGAAACTGAGCAAACATCACCAGCCAGCCACGCACTTAAACATCCATTGAACAGAGCAGGCCGCGATAGGCCCCTCCCTGATAGGACTGTCTGAGAACAGAGAGGAAAAGAAGCAGGTTTTACAGATGGCTGGGTCTGCACACAAAACGCGGTGTCAGCAAAAATAAGGGAAAGGTGCCCAAAACCGAGAAAAAGCTAAAGGTGATCGGTGGATGTAAAACAGCCCGAGGCATAACAGCAGTCGGTGCTCGAGGAAGAAAAGAAGTGAGGTAACGGTACGAGCCGACCGAAATGGCTGCTGTGGAGTGAAGCGTGTAGAGTTGTTCTCAGTAACATACAAGCACATCTGCTGTGTACCATATTTAGAAGTTAGAAGTTGTGAACTCTGAGAAATAATCCCTACAACACTTCAGAGGCTCTGACATGTATTGAGGGCTGGGCAATGTATACATATTTTACTGGAGCTGGCCTTGAAATAAAATCATGGCAATTTTAGATTTTATCATGATACATGATATATATCATGATATTTCAAAACGTCCTAAAAGCACTCGATACATGCTGTGATTTATCGCCAATTACCAAAAACCTCGATATTAATATTGTGACCGCATTGTAGAGATGACTGTCGGTGCTTCCAAAAAACATTAGCACAATGCAACTTCTGATGAATAAATAATGCACAGTAATATGGGGATATAATGTCTAAGAGTGTAAAGTCAAGTATTAGAACAGTTTGAACAGTCTGATAAGTTCAGAAAGTTGGAAACAAGACTGCAAGGAGCATCTGGTCACTTTTCAAAATAAAACAACCGGTGCAGACTCAGGATATGCAGCACAACAAAGCTGGAAATATTAATGATAAACACACTTAACACAGACTAACAGCTAAACACTTAGCAACTCACTAATGGTAATGAACCAAAATCAATGAAAAATGACAAAATAAACAATAGTCAACAATATTATGCAGGACATGACTCCAGTAGAATATGAAGCTGCTTGAATGACAGTATGCGTGACACACGGCAGGTTACAGACGTGCACAGAGAAGTCAATCCGCATGTGTTGTCTCATCCATTTTCAAAGACTGTCAGGATAACATGTGGGCTGATAATGTTACTGCAAACCATCTCATTTGTATGAGTCATACGTGCCATATTCTCATTTCCACAATACGTGTCATATCACATTGACAATACATGTTTCTGACCTGACTTCATGTCGGGAGGTGGAGGGGATGGTGGTGGTGTTGGAGGCGAGAAAGGCTGCCAAGCGTGACACCACGGGATATTTTAAGGAGCACTCCCCTCAATCTCCAGCTGTGTTTGTTGTGGCGATTTGTTTATCCTAAACCTAACCAGAAATTAAAGAAACGTAAGGTTGCAGCATAAATAAATGTAGAGCTTGAGCACATCCGTGGTTTGGTCAAAAAATGGTGATATATGATTTTGATATTGAGATATCGTGTATCGTGATTTAACCTAAGAATATTATCATTTTAAGGCTCAGCCCGTAACTCCATTACTGTTTTCTTTTATTTCTGTCTCATGTATAAACAGAACCAGTCCATCCTTAATTAAAGTGCTCATTACAGAAACACAAACATTTGACTACTATAAAATCTATAGTATTGAGACAGAAACAGATAGGAGCCCGAGACTTTGAGCAGTGAGGATGAAGCAGCTGTCACACTGGCTGACCCTGCAGGGTAGAAGGAGGCCCGGCCCCTGAGGTTAATTAGCCTGGACAGGCTAGTGGTCTATCACAGGAGTTAGCATCTCTCTGTCTCCCTGACAGCAGTCTGGCAGGATATTGACATAAATACACATCAGGATGTCCTTTGTTGTAAACGGTGTTAAAGTAAAATACAATACAATAACTAAAGTCTGAAGCGGGCTGCGGGAGAAACATGAAAACCTTCGCGACAGCTCAATTATCCGCACATCAATCAGCGGGGGATGTGATTGGTTGTGTAAATGGAGCTGGAGTGATGTGTTGTGGTAGATCGATGGCCCAGCGGTCCGCTTCACAGACAAGTCCGCCGCCATCACCATCACCTCCACCCCCCTCAGAGCTGCTTGCATCCTGATTCTTAACATGCTGATGACTTAAAAATAATGCAGATTGTGCAGAGCGAGAAGCTTTGATCGCATCGCTTTGTGTCAAAATAACAGATGTGTACGCAGATTTTTTTTTAGGAGCATGTGCAGATCTGACCATCATGCTGACATTCAAGGTAAAGGACCAATTGGCTGCACAATGTACATGCAGGAGAGCTAATGTGTGCTGAATGTGTGCTTTTACACATTCAGCAGTTGGGAGCAGCATTATCACTCATATGCAGTCGTGTTTTGCATTTGACGGCTTGAGAATGAAACTCAAAAATCACCTTTCTTTGGAATCGCTTCAAGAGTTGCCTAGAGCGTTGCTTTAATTGTCCTTCTTATAACGCACACATGCTGGCTTGCCTCGCCTTTCTGTTTCTCTCTACCGGAAACGTTATTTGCATTCTCGTCAGCGGTAGGCTTTCTAAAGTCGAACCAAAAAACACTCCTTGCGTTTAGGAGCTGCCATAACAGCAGGAGAGCCGCATGCGGAAGATCAAACCGACGTGCATGGAACGAAGTTGCACTAACAAGCTTGTACAAATCAGCGATATAAGTAGGCTTGTATTAAATAGAAGAGGTCACATCACAATCAGTGTGTTTACAGGAGGGATGTAATACCATCTCCCTCTGCCTGCGGAGCATGTGTGATTGACGGGAGGGAAAGAGCGAGGGCAGATTGTCACCTAATGAACTGATTGCGGAAGGCAATGAAATACTTAAATTGGCCCATCGACGTGCACTGTGTGTGTCATCGCGGTCTGAAGGGAAAATAACTATGTTTATTAAATTGAACGTAAATTCAGTTACGAACAAATTCGACTCAATTCCTCCTTTGCAGTTACTCCACCACTAGAGGTCGCCGTCGAACATGAAGTCCAAATACGGGCTTTAATAAGCTGCTTTTAAATTTGATTCATATGGTTGTTTTTTTTTTTCTGATGAGGACGAGAGCAACATTATCATTTAATTGCAAAGTATTTATGAACGTGTCATAAGATCCTGTCATTAAAATGAAGTCTACACGATACGGAGAACTTTCTCATACGTGTTATAACAACAATGGTCACGATGTTCACCTCTGTTCCTACATCTCACCTGGCCTGGAAGCTGTTACAGGAACTTTTCTTCAACTTTTCTTGATCCGTCGAGGAGTTTTTCTTCTTCGCGTGTTTACTGCTCTGTCGAGAGGTTGTCGAGCAGCATAAATGTGATGTTTACTCGTCGTATGAAAGCCATAAATACCCTAGAGGGCACCCTTGATGGAGACGATGAGGACAACGTAATGGCATAGGTAAGAGGCAGAGCCTTACGTACTGATGATGGCAGGTTGGTTGAAACGCCATTAGTGTGAAAATGGAGAGCTCTCACTTTCTAATTGTCTGCTCTGAGTTCTCTCAGCATCACTCTGATGTCCTCTCCTTCTGCACATCACAGACAAGACAAGGGTACTTTTAAGGAGTAATTTTCTGTTTTCTGTTATTTTGTCCTGGACTCGGCCTGCTGCTGCTGCTGTCATCCAAATTGTCTTCCCGTTCACGATGATCTCTGATAATGGGGTTTTTAATCAGAAATTGGACAAATAATTCACGTCTCCCCACATTAGTCATCACACTCTTTTGCTTCGAGTGCGACTCCTCCCTGTTAATCAACCCTGTTCATGCATGACGCTCCGTCGCTCAGCTGCTGCAATAAGATTGGATGTGTAGAAAAATGGCCTCATTACATTTTTTTTTTTTTTTTTTTTT